>QANZ01029362.1:132847-229783 GCA_003254925.1 Chamaecrista fasciculata | reverse complement strand
TTTTTTTTTTTTTTTTGGGGTAAAGTAGCTTTTATTTTGTTTTTGACTTTTTGGTCCATTGTAACTCATGGAATAACTTGCAAAAACATCGTACTCGGTTTCTCGGTCACAGCTCAAGCCCGTGCCTTAGGCCTTAGGGTACCCCTTAACGAGGCATACGGGCCTGGCTTGCCATCTCTCATAGCCTAAAGCCCTACAAATAAAGCCCATTCAATGAAGTTAAGTTTTTTACAAACAAAATTGGAATATTTATTTTACACTAGACGTAATTCTTTTCAAAATTTAATAATACATATTTTAGAATAAATTAATATTTCAGTCATAAAATATAATGAAAATTTAATTTAATACTTTAAAAAAAATCACGTGATTTAATAATATTAATAAAATTATCGTTGTAGCTGATACAATATTCATTTTCACTATAAATCAACATCAGGATGAATCGATGGTGGATTTGCCTAAGTGCCAATTGAACCGAAACACCAAATTAAACACCATTATCAGTTAGTATATTATATCTTAACGTGGTGGTGGACGAACCTATATAATTGACATTGGTAGGTTCATGTTTGATATATGCTAGATTGCTGCATTTCATCTTAACAAGTTACGAAATTCAAATTCCACAAACCTTATTTGAAATTGATTATTAATGGGCTGCAAACGGAAAAGAAAATTATATATGATGAACTAGAGGTTTGGCAAATTTTCAAGGGACATTGTCCAAAATCAAACAGTTGATTTGCAATATAATGCCTTATTCTCAAGATATCAATGTTTTTTTTTTCTGGTCTGAAGATATAAATGTTTCTTACGATAATCGCAAAATACATTTTTAATGAGTAAACTACTAAATTGGTTCCTGGATTATTGAGTCGCTGCCAGATTGGTCCCCGAATTTAGGAAATTGACAAATAGGTCCCCGAATTTTTCTAACGAGTCAAATAGGTCCCCAAATTTTTCTAACATTTGTCAAATAGGTCCTTCTGTGCATGTTATTCGGGGACCTATTTGACTAACGTTAAAAAATGCGAGGACCTATTTGACTCATTAGAAAAATTTGGGGACCTATTTGTCAATTTTCTAAATTCAGGGACCAATCTGTCAGCGAGCCAATAATCCAGGGACCAATTTAGTAGTTTACTCCATTTTTAATATAATGTCGACGATTTTGGGAATCAAAAGTACAAGTGAACAGCCATGGTTTATTCCGGACAACAAAAAAAAGTTAGCCATGATTCAAATATTAGATGATTTCTAGAAGCTCGAAGATACTTAAATAATTTTAATAGGTCAAATATTTATATTGGTTTTAATAGTATGAGGTGAATTTTAAATTGTTTCTAAATATTAAATTTGTTTAGAAAATGCACGTTATTTTTTATAAATTATTTATCCATCTAGTTGGATTATTAACAAATAATATTAAATTGGATCTAGAAAATGAATCTCTTGTTATCTATGAAGCATGGACACTGACACGAATACGAGACACGATACGGACACGGACACACTGACACGCCAGATTCTTAAAATTATATGACACGACACGGCATATATTTATATATAAAAATAATTAAAAATCCATAAATTTGATGAAAATTTTAAAAATTACAATATATATATTCATATTATATGTCATATGTGATATTATTTTCTATTGTTTGTCATGATACAATCACAAAAAATTGATTTTATATTTTGAAATTTATGAATATGTGTCGTGTGGGTGTCGTACAGGTGTCGGACACGGACACGTGTCTGACACGGCGACACGCTATCAAAATGAAGTGTCCATGTTTCATAGCTTGTTATATAATGAAATGACTAAATTTAGTTATATATCTTTCATTTTAAATTTAAATATGATGAATTCAAAATTATATATTATTCTCGAGGAATTCTTTTTATACTCAGTTAAAATCATTGTCAAATGAGGTCAAACTGTAATAAAATAAATATAAAATATATATCTTCTATAATTTTTTTCACTTTTAATTGATATTTTGCACTTTCGCGAGATTTAATTTCGTTTGTGTCAATGATCTCAATTAGGCATAAAAAGAAGCGTAACACATGGTTTTGAACTTGTCGTATTGAAACTTTAAAAAAAAGATATATAATAAACTTTACTCATTTTACTGACAAACAAGCCGCCTATTTTTTAGACCTGATTTAACTTTATTTGTTGACAGTTTTAACTTCATAAAAAAACGAACTTGTCAAAATTATTATAAAATTCTAAATTCATTACCTTTAAACTTAAAATCTGAACTATATTCAACAATTTGTAAGTAAAATAAAAAAAAATATCTATAAAGAAATAATAAAAATACATAAAACTAATTGAAACATAATAAAATATTTAGGGTAAATTATACAAAAGGACCCTGTGGTTTGACCCATTTTTAGATAGGGTCCTGTGGTTTAAAAAGTGTCAAATAGGGGGTCTGTGGCTTGCTTCGTTAACAAAAAGGGTCCTGAGGTATATTTTCGTCCAAAATTTAACAAAAATATTGGCTAAAATACTATTTTAAGACTCTAACTATTAATTTTTATGCGTTTCACTCCCTAATATAACAGAAATTAGGGGTGAGCACGGGTTGGGTTGGGGCGGGTTGAGGGGAAATCCCAGCCCAACCCGCACATCAATCTGCGGGTTGGGTTGNGGGTTGAGAATTTTGAACCCAAACCAACCCGCGAACCCGAACCAACCCAACCCATAGCTGCGGGTTGGGTTGGTTTCTGCGGGCTCGCGAGTTGGCGGGTTGGTTTGCTCACCCCTAACAGAAATTGATTTTTTGGGGTTATTTTGTAATTTTAATTTCTCAAAAATTTTATTTTTTTAGATTAAGATCTTTTTCCTTTTATAATATGATCAAAATGTAAGAAAAAAAATAAAATTGGAGATTTAATTTGATTTCACCCAAACAAAAAATAGAAACAAGATTCCTTCTTTCTTCGTCTTCTCTCATCTTCTTCCTCCCTCCTTCCTCAATCTCTTTTCCAATTTTCATCATCATCATCGACAAAAGCAATCATTTTATTCATAATAAAAACCTTAATTCTCTCTGATTAAAAAAAAGTAAAATGATTATGAACAATCGTTTGTTCCTCCGTCGGGTCGGCCGCTTGCTGGGTTGTTAGCAGCGATTCCTGGTAGGTCAGGTACGTCGTTAGTGTGCCCGTTTGGTCTTTTCTTTTGCAACGTTAGGGCTTCAATTGACGGTGAAAGAAGCGAGGAAGCCGAAGATTTGGGGGTCGCCGTCAGTGCCGTGGGTTCCGTCGTTGTGTGTGGCCATGAATGTGTTTATAATGGGGTCAATTGATGCGGCGTCATTTTTTAGGTTACACTAACGGTGTGGAGTGTGTGTTAGGATTTTTGGGAGGAAGAAACATCGAAGCTCTCATAAACCTTTTTTTTTTTTCTTTTTTCTCATGATTTTGCTTTATTCATAGCTCCATAATGATAGGTACAAATCAAATTCCTTTTATAGAGGAAATACACATAATTAAATAAAAGATAAATAAAATAAAGTAACTACTTATCCCTAAAATCATGTACCACTAGTTAACTCATATATATGACTAATTCAAAAACAAACTAAATCTATAAAATCCAAATCTGATGCAACAGATTCATGCTTCCAATAACATTATTTTATTATTATTATTAATTCCCAACAATTCCTCCCTTAAACTGAAATTTCTTCACAAGAAAATTCAGTTTAATTCATAAATCTTCAAATTTTTCCTGGATCATTTGTTCGAAGCTTCAATGATGCACTTTGTCATCATTAACCTATTTGGAGCACCATCTCTCCAAAAACATCAAATTTTGTAAGCTTCTCACAGAAGATCCACTTCTTCTACTCTCCTTTATTGTGCACTGTTTGCTTGCTCATCTTCTTCGAGCCAATTCTTTCACCAAGCTCTTGCAATTATTCAACACAAATATCAAATCTCTAAAGTAATGGCGAGGATTCGATCCTCCCACTAGCAAAATTCTTTGTAGCAACATCATCTCAATATTTGAGAGATGCACTACTCTACCCTACCTCACAAGCTCTCAGGATCTAAAGCTCTGATACCACTGTTAGGATTTTTGGGAGGAAGAAACATGGAAGCTCTCATAAACCTTTTTTTTTTTCTTTTTTCTCATGATTTTGCTTCATTCATAGCTCCATAATGATAGGTACAAATCAAATTCCTTTTATAGAGGAAATACACATAATTAAATAAAAGATAAATAAAATAAAGTAACTACTTATCCCTAAAATCATGTACCACTAGTGAACTCATATATATGACTAATTCAAAAACAAATTAAATCTCTAAAATCCAAATCTGATGCAACAGATTCATGCTTCCAATAACATTATTTTATTATTATTATTAATTCCCAACAGTGTGGTGTTTTTGTTGTATTAGATGATGGATTAGGGTTTTAATTATGAATAAAATATTATTTTTGTTGATGATGATGATGGAAATTGAAAAGAGATGGAAGAAGAAGAAGAATGGAGGAAGAAGATGGAGAGAAGACGAAGAAGGAAGGAATCTTGTTTCTATTTTTTGTTTGGGTGAAATTAAATTAAACCCCCAATTTTATTTTTTTTCTTACATTTTAATTATATTATAAAAGGAAAAGGACCTTAATCTAAAAAAATAAAATTTTTGAGAGATTAAAATTACAAAATAGCCCCAAAAAGTCAATTTCCGTTATATTAGGGAATATGGAGTGAAACGTATAAAAATTAATAGTTAAGGTCTTAAAATAGTATTTTAGCCAAGATTTCTGTTAAATTTTGAACAAAAATATACCTCATGACTCTTTTTGTTAATGAAACAAACCACAGACCCTCTATTTGACACTTTTTAAACTACAGGGACCCTATTTGAAAATGAGCCGAACTAAGGAACCCTTTTGTGTAATTTACCCAAATATTTATAAGAGAGACAAAACTCATTTTTAAATCTCTATATTTTAAAGTGTCCTATTATTTTTTTTAAAAAAGGCTTAAGTCCAGTTTTGGTCCCCTAATTTTCGCAAAGGTCTCAATTTGGTCCTTTAACTTTTTTTGTTGCAATTTTGGTCCCCCAACTTTCGCAAAAGTCTCAATTTGGTCCACTAACTTTTTTTGTTGTAATTTTGGTCCCCTAACTTTTGAAAACATCTCACCGTTGGTCCCCTAACTTTCACAAAAGTCTCAATTTTGATCCCCTAACTTGGGAATAATGGTGAGACGTTTTCAAAAGTTAGGGGATCAAAATTGCAACAAAAAAGTTAAGGGACCATGGTGAGAGAATTTCAAAAGTTAGGGGATCAAAATTGCAACAACTTAGGGGACAAAATTGAGACTTTTGCGAAAGTTAAGAAACCAAAAGTGCACTTAAGCCTTTAAAAAAATATATATTCAATGTATGAATGGAGATAAATGTTTTCCCATGCTTAGTAGCTTCCATGAAATTGGCCAGAAAAAAAAAAGTAGCTTCCATGAAACTTCATCGTAGACCGACTCTTCAACTAAGCAATAATATAAAATTTAATTAATTATTCACATTTCTCGCCTCTGAACCGCCGCATTTAGCGGCTTTCACTAAAAAATGAGAAAATAAATTCTACATTGATTGATTGGCCAAAAAAAAAAATCTACATTGATTGTTTTATCAAATTAATAAATTATCATTTGCGGTAATAATAATCTCAGTTGTAAAAAATAAAAAAGACACAGCTTTGAAAATAAAAAAAAATTATATAAAGTTCTTCACATGTTTGTCAATTTTTTTCAATGATTAATCATTGAAAAAAAGCTTTATATTTATTGAAAAATTTTGTTCATTTAAAATTTATCAAACAATTGAATGATTTCTGGCTCAAAATGTATTAATATTTAGTAAATTCAATCGTATAAGTGTGATTTAATCAGTGTTGTTAAAATCGGACCGGACCGGATGGTCCAACCGGTCTAACCGTGAACCAAATAGAAGAACGAGTTAGTCTGACTTTAAAAACCGAACTAGCATTTAGACCGGATTGGACCGGATTTAATCGCTTATGAACCGCTAAACCATGGTCGAACCGTTTAAGAACCGGCGGTCAAATGATTTTTTTCCATGAGCAACACAGTACAATTTTGATTTTTAAATGAAAAAAAAAAAGATGAAATATGAATGGTGAAGTCGAAGCCGCTCTCATTTCATCATCATCATCGCCGAAGCTCGCCACGCAATCTGTGTATTCTGCTGAAGGATACAAGACCAGAATAAGAGAGAACCAAGCCAGTGAGCCACACCATAGAAGAATCTTGAAAATTAAAATGAAAGAGAATGAGGCAAACGGCGGAGAAGAGATAAGTTATTAGGGCAACAAGTAAAAGAACTGTATTTCCAAAAAAGCCCCCACAAGGTCACGTGCTTCACTGCTTTATGTGTAAAAATGGGTAAAGAAGAAGCAGTAAAAAAATAAGGGACCAACTCCAAAGGCATTATCAATTTTTAAACCAACGGTGGGAGAAATAATTGGAAAATATTGATAACCGTAGATTTTTGTAAGGGTTACAAACTCACATGCTCATTTTCCTCCATGATGATGCACATTGTACACGTAGCTTTGCTATTTTGTTTTTAATTTTTTAATTGAGTATAAGTGATGTATTTAGTTTTAATTTTTTTAATTTTTAAATTATAATTTTTTACTGACAAAAAACACCGTCAAACATATAGATATAGATATATATATATGTATTTATTAAATATATATCCAAAATAATATATATTGTGTATATATTTTATATATTAAAAATTATTATTATTTATTGCATTATCCGGTTCGACCAATGGTTCAACCGGTTAAACCGATCAGATCGCGAACCGAACACTTATCCGAGTCTTTGAACGGTTCGGTTCTGACAACACTGGATCTAATGATTTTTTATTTGACTTCTTAATTAAGTAGTGAGGAGTTCGAATCATACCTTTCGGTATGAAAAATATTATGTAACTAATTATTTATTTTTTAAATTGTTATAAAAAAAAATGATGCCTAATTTAGACAAAAAAAAATAGCAAACTTTTTAACCCCAAGCTGTTATGGTAACTTCATTTATGTAATAGAGATTTCTACTCGTCAAGATTTAAGTTTTATAGATTTAAAATGTGTTTAGATTGACTTAATTTCATTAAAAAACACTTTAATTTTAAAGTGCTTTCTGTATATATTATAGGTGGGTTTTTTTTAATAAAATAATATAAAAAAATTAAAAATTACTGAGATCTCCAAACAAAAAAGAATGACCCAGATGAGTCAGAATTAGTCACGATTTCCAATCGTGCGAGCCAATCAACCGGTACCGACAGTTCAAATAAATTTTTTTTTTAAAAAATGACTTAAAATCATGTATTTAAACATGATTTCATCTGATAAAAGCCAGACTAAAAGCGTGTCCAAGGACATGATTTCAGGCTCACTGTCAGCCGTGATGCACATTTGCAGCTTTTTTTTTTTTATATATTTTTTTACTTTGCAACACTTATAAGGTGTTGCTGGTCTATTTTTTTTATTATATTTTATCCTTTGCAGCGGCAAAAACCGCTGCCAATTCTATTTTTCTTATTAAAACATAAAAAAAATTCTTGTTTATTTGAGAAAACTTTCAGGTATTATTAATTATAAAATATATTTTTAAAAAATATAATAATTAATAATTAAAAATTTAATTATCATAATTTCTATAATTATTATAACAAGATTTTTTTTTTACATTTCTAATGCTAAATTTATGAGTCTTAGTTAAACAAAATGTATTTTTTCACTTATTATTAATATAATACATGTATTTTTTTTATATTTTTATTATTGATCTATTTATTAAGAAGTATTATTTATTTGATATTTGCACAATAAATGAGTATCTTAATGATTAAAATTTTATTGTCTAAAATATAAAATTAAGTTTACTTGATAATAAATTTATGCAGAAAATTAAATTTATCATGCATAAATTTATTATCAAGTAAACTTAATTTTATATTTTAGATAATAAAATTTTAATCATTAAGATACTCATTTATTGAGAAAATATCAAACAAATAATACTTCTTAATAAATGGATCAATAATAAAAATATAAAAAAATACATGTATTATATTAATAATAAGTGAAAAAATACATTTTTTTAACTAATACTAATAAATTTAGCATTTGAAATGTAAAATAATCTTGTTTTAATAATTATAGAAAATATGATAATTAACTTTTTAACTATTAATTATTATATTTTTAAAAAAGACATTTTATATTTAATAATACCTAAAATTTTCTCAAGTAAACAAATTTTTTTTATGTTTTAATAAGAAAAATAGAATTGGCAGCGGTTTGTATCGCTGCAAAGGATAAAATATAATAAAAAATAGATCAGCAACACTTTATAAGTGTTGCAAAGTGACAGTCAACCTTCCTGGAATCGTGTCCTTGGGCACGAGGACACGATTCCAGTCTGACTTTTGTCAGATGAAATTGTGTCCAAGTACACGATTTTAAGTCATTTTTTTTAAATAAATAATTTGATTGAGATCCCAGTCCTGCGTGACCTATTTGGGTAATTGTTGTTTTTTTAGATCCCAGTAATTTTTTGTTTTTTTTTATTATTTAAATAAAAAAATTATTATAGGTATTTGGTTGAGCTTTTATAAAAAAAACGTCAGTTAAAAAATAAGCTAAAATGACTCTTTATATTGAAGTCACTTTTTTCAACTTCTAACACCAAAAACTAATATTTGAATATTTTGGACAAAAATAACTCAAAGAAAATTTTAAAATTCCAACTTCTATCCTTTTTCTATTTAACATATTTGATCATCACCTATAAAAACGCGGGTATCAAAAACTAAAAACATAAAATAAAACCATGTCAAACTTAAAGCTGGTCCCAAATCAAGTAGATATAAACATGATTGTAGGCTTGTAGCTCTTCAAATTCAAATTGGGAGTTTATATTAGTGAAGTGACCTTTAGTGTTAGAGATATGGATAACAATATTATTATTAATATTGACTACTGACCATTTATTTTATTAGCCTTTCTCCTTAACCTTTTTCAATCCAGAAAAAGAATCAGCTTAAACAATATTTGGTAAAGAATGCAGATAAATCATGAAACACTTGATGTTATAAGTTATAACGCGTTCATTAGAACAGTGTTAACTATTAATTGATATATGTCTGACTTTTGTATAAATTAGTTGAAATTTTATAATTTTTTATTAAATACTTTTTTATCTAAACAAATAACTAAAAAGGTATTTTTGAGATGTCCTTTTTAATAAATTTTACATATTAAAAGTAATTTTATAAATATACATCCAAACATTATTTGTATTATAAAAAGCACTTTCAATTATAATAGTATTTTTATATATACAAATAAAAGCTGTAAAAAAACAAAGAATAGTCTAGAAATTATGTCCCATTGGATGAAACTACCACGGTATAAGAATCCACCATTAATAGCTTATTTTTAAAATAAAAGCTCTAATATTAAAAATTAAAAAAAAATATTTCTTTTCAAAACCTAACCAAACACTTAAATAACATTAAATAATAAATATAATATTTTTTTTTGGTAAAAAAAATATAATATTTATATATCATTCATTAAATACTATATCACCATGTATGTGAAATTTAATTTATTAATAATATTTTTACTAGAAAAACTAAACCAAATGATTTTTTTTTCGTGAACAGAGGAAAATGAAATTTTATTTAAAAAAGACTCACTCTTATATATATATTTTAAAAAATTAAATTAAGAAGTTCATTGAAACATAAATCGCTAATTTAATTTGATTCATGATTAGATTATTGTACAGGATCGTTTGATAATCAATCAATTATTCAATTATTTTCTGGACTCGGTCATCATCAGTCGATACCAAACTCATAAGAAAATTGAAAACTCACTCCCTCACTCACATCTTTCTTGACTCCCGTACCCTTAAACAAGGCGAGAAAAAAGTTGTTCTTCTTTTTCTCGTCTATACTTTTTTCCCTTTCTTTCTCATTATCAAACTCAAAGTTTGCTAAACAAGATTGAAATTTCAGCAAAGCGTACAAAACGTCGTGACCTTTACCTAATTGTTCAGCAATCACACGTGAGAGGAAGACGAAGAAGAAAAACCCATTGTACTACAAGACACAGTTCCGAGTATTCATTCATTTTCATCCCTCAATATATATAATAATGTCACTGCTTTGTTTCACTTTGCCGTTTCCACAAGATCTGCAGAAATTCAGGCTGAGGGAACTCACGGATTCACTCACTCACCCAAAAAACCCTTTAAATTTGTATTTTTCTGTCGCATGAGAGACTCGTTCGATTCAGATCTCAAACCCCCAAATTTCTCATTTCAGGGGTTTTAGGGTTTCGCCAGGGATTCGATTCCGAATTTCCTTTCCGATCGAGGAGCAACCATGTCGGTATCCGAAGGGGTTGTGAAGAAAGTCATCCTTTCTTACACTTACGTCGCCATATGGATCTTCCTTAGCTTCACTGTCATCGTCTACAACAAGTACATCCTCGATCGCAAATTGTACAACTGGCCGTACCCGATCTCGCTCACCATGATTCACATGGCGTTTTGCTCCTCCCTCGCCTATCTCCTCGTTCGAGTCTTCAAGCTCGTCGAGCCTGTTTCGATGTCGAGAGAGCTTTACCTCAAATCCATCGTCCCAATCGGTGCGCTTTACTCTCTTTCCCTCTGGTTCTCTAATTCTGCCTACATTTACCTCTCTGTTTCGTTCATTCAAATGCTCAAGGCTCTTATGCCCGTCGCTGTTTATTCGATTGGTGTTCTGTTTAAGAAGGAGGGTTTCAAGAACGAAACCATGGCTAACATGATCTCGATTTCGCTTGGTGTCGCGGTCGCCGCTTACGGCGAAGCGAAATTCAATTCATGGGGTGTGACTCTGCAGCTATCGGCGGTTGCATTCGAGGCCACCCGGTTGGTTCTGATCCAAATTTTGTTGAATTCCAAAGGGATTTCGCTTAACCCTATCACATCACTATACTACATTGCACCTTGTTGTTTAGCCTTCTTGTCCGTCCCCTGGTTGATTATGGAGTACCCTTCATTGAAAGAAACATCGAGTTTTCATCTGGACTTCGTCATTTTTGGGACCAATTCGTTTTGTGCTTTTGCTTTGAACCTTGCTGTGTTCTTGCTGGTTGGGAAGACGTCTGCTCTGACCATGAACGTTGCTGGAGTGGTGAAGGATTGGTTGTTGATCGCTTTTTCATGGTCTGTGATAAAGGACACTGTGACACCCATCAATTTGATTGGTTATGGCTTGGCGTTTTTGGGGGTTGCATACTACAACCATTCTAAATTGCAGGCTCTTAAGGCTTCGGAGGCTCAGAAGAAAGCCCAGCAAGCTGATGAGGAAGCTGGAAGATTGTTACAAGAGAGGGAAGGCGAAACGAATGGAAGGAAGAGCGAGGATCAGAATTGATTTAACTGCTAATCCCATTTTTTGGATACAAAGAAAAGAACATAGATTTCATATATTCGTCTATTAATGTTGGTGTATGTTATTAGGTATTTATGTTACTTTCATTGTTCATTTTAGCACTTGGAGGCTGGGGCTGAGATTTGATCTTTGTTCTGTCATGAGTTAACCATTATGGATGTTCTGGAACTCTTTCTTTGGAGTAAAGATTATGGCTTATCAGAAAGTTTATACGTCTCTATTGTGTTGTGTATGTTTATTGCTTTCATTGCATTTGTTGGCATAGCCGCCTCCGTCATTCTCATGTCATTGGGTACGCTATTGTTGTTAGGAGCAATTCTATTTACGATTACTTTAGTTCAGGTGCAGCCAAAATATTTCTTCTTATTGTTCATTACTTCATTTCCTATCCTACGAATGGAAAGGAATTCAGGTTATACGTTTAAACTCCCTTTCTCTCATCTTCATTTTCATCCTAATATTGATTAAACTTTTGTTAGTGGATTTTAAAAGCTGTGTTTTGTTTGGATTTTTCCTCTGCAACTTCACCAATGTCATTCATGATGCAGCATTGATTTACATTTTCAGTATTATAAGTATACATGTGGGTATAACATGTAGTAATAAAATATGAGCCTTAGGCATGTATGAATAGTGTTGTAGAATTTTTTACTCATGATAGATTTTCGTTTTTCAAGCATGGAAGCTGGATGTGTCCTGTGTGCTTTAAAAAAGGGGCCCCCAGAAGAAGAGGACATAACTGCTGCGGTTGGTGAGAGGCAGTTTCTTTCGTTTTCCTTTTAGCGTAATATGCATGTAATGCGTCCTTTCATAACTTTTTTTTAAGAAGTATTAGGATAATTGTGGCTTTGCGTGTTCTGTTACCTTTACGTTTTTTTTTCATAGAAAACGAGATATGTATTAAACAAAAGCCAAGTCTGGCAAAAAAAATTAAACAAAAGCCAATAGTTCGGTTACATCGAATGGAACCTACACAACGTGGCTGTGCCACTCCACGAAAATCAGCAAAACAAAGGGGACTAACAAAAGTAGGCATAATGTCAAAAGAAACAAAAGAAGATTTTTCCTTCAAAGCATATTTTGCCAATGCACGTGAATTGCCTTCACGGAGCACGTGTTGAGCTGAGCTTTGCTGAAATTCTGTAAACCTTGATTTAATGGAAAGAACAATAGAACAGAAATGGTGAGAGATCCCAGCATCAGATCAGATAAGATCTACAGCAAACTTACAATCAGATTCAACTATAATACAAGGTAAGTTCAAACTTTGAGCATGCTGAATACCAAGAAGAATGGCCCATATCTCGGCCAAAATGATGCAACCATTCCCAAGAAAGCACATAAAACCAGAAACCCAGTTTCCTATTTCACTCCTAATGAGAATGGGACCAAAGCCAAGCGATCCTTGAACACAGGAACTATCTGTGTTGATCTTAAACTACCCCAAAGGTGGGGGAGACCATTTGATGTGTTGCGTGTAAAGCAGAGAGGAAGATGTTTTCGAAAGCCCAACGTGGCAACATTATACCATTCACAAGCTTGTTTGTGAGCAAGAGAAACAGAGGCAATGAAACTAAAACTGGCATTATTGAAAATTTTGTCATTCGTGGCCAACCATAACTACCAAAGGCTATAAATAAACATAGAGCCATGAGAAATACCAGCAACATCAACAGATTCACGACAAGCATTAGGCTTAATCCAAAGGACAAAATCATCACAGACAATCAGATTCATAAAGCTTTTATTGGCTTCCCAAAAAAGATGAGTCATCTCACACTCTTTAAGAATATGTTCTAAAGTTTTATGAGATGAAGAGGGCAGATGATAGGAATCGAAATGCCTTGCCAAAAGAATATATCCTTTAGAACTCTCCAACTGAGTGTGAGATACGATTTAAGCTTAATTCTGAGCTTACAAAGAGTAGCCCAGACCATTTTGTCATTAGCCATAAGAACCCTCCAACGGAGTTTAGCAAGAAAAGCAATGTTTCTCTCAAAACACTTAGAGATGCCAAGATCACCATCTCTTTTGGCAACACAGGTCCTATCCCAACTAATGAGATGAATCTTATTATGATCCAAGCTGTCACTCCAAAGAACGTTCCTAAGGAAGCGTTTGCCGTTTGGTATACGGATTGGAAAAATAGTTCCGGGATTATGAGCTCCGGACTAGAGTAATTCTGCTTTTGGTACGCGAATTGGAAAATTAGTCCCAGGAATAACATAATTTCCTAAAATAGTTATTTTTTAATCCCACCCTAGGGGGTGAGATTAGTCTAATCCCATGACATGGGATTATTTTTCTCATCCAAAATGACTTTATTACCCATGATTAATTTCTCCTAATTAATTATTTCTCTACAAAACCTGATAAGGGCATCTTCTCACAAATTAGAGATATATTTATAGTTGATTTTTCTTTCAAAGAGTGAATTTTTTTTTCTTTGTCAATTTATATATTATGACACATATGAGAGAGAATCAGTCCATTTCAACTATCTAGATTAGAAATGACGGAAGAAATCAGCCAAAATTACATTTTGGAGACCAAAATAGAACAAATATAAAAGTTTGAAGATCAAAACAAAACAAAAAATAGTTTTATAATCAAAATGAAACCGACCCTACAGTTCAAGGACCAATAAGGCCATTTGACCGTATCAATTTTTTATTGCCTTCTTTTGAGATTTTATTGATAAGGTCAAATTATCAAAGGTTAAAATCTCATTTTGGTCCTCATGGTGATGAGAAAAGTTTCATTTTGGTCATAAAACTATTTTTTGTTTTATTTTGGTCCTTAAACTTTCACATTTGTTTTGTTTAGGTCTTCAAAATATGATTTTTTTAGGTTTCCACCGTTATTTATAAATTGGGCAGTTGAAAATTGAAATGAATCATCTCTCTATCATATGTGTTATAATAGTTGAGTTGACAAAGAGAGGAAGAAAATTTTGTATTCTTAGTCACAAATTGGAAATTGGATTTTAAATTGGTTTAAATGTCTTATTTGTTTTAGATTGGTTCTATATGTTTTCATGATTTTTCACATTATCTTCTAAACTATTGAATGTGGTTATATATCTGTCTTGTTTAAAGTTAGAATACGACGTGTCCATATCTATAAATTACTTTTGATGAGTCATTTTTCTATCCAAATGAGTTCGTCCGTAATAAGTGTCAAATCAAGTCTAAAAAGTTGATTTTTATTTGTTTCACAATTAAACCAATGAAATTAGTCATATTTAATATTTGAAGTTTGAATGAAATGAGTTTAATGAAAAGTTTTTTTCATGCGTTGAAAGTTGAAACCATATTTGGTTAATGATATGAAATAGTGCCCTAAAAATAGATTTGAGATTAAAAGTGAAAAATCATAAAATCATGTAGAATTAATTTGAAACAATTGAAACATTTAGAACCAATTTAAAATCCACCTAATACTTTTGTGACCAATTTCAGTATTAGGCCTTTTTATTTTGATTAGTCACCCCAAATCATAGAACATTGAAATACTACATACGGCAGATTAATTATTCTCCATTACAAATTTACAATACAAGTTAATTCTGTTCAACCCTCGTGGTTCTCAAAGTCTCAACGTCCCATCCTTGAGACTTAAAACCACTAATATCAACGTATGGTAATGCATACATATTTATTGTACCGTCCTTTCCGGGATTCAAAGGCTGCGTTTGGCCTCTTCTGCTATGAAATAATAAAGCATAAAGCATTATTCCTTAACCTTACGGGGCTATATATTGTTAGAAAAATAGTATAGGCATTACAGTGTGGTCACTGTCTTTAAGGAAATTAAGCCCCCACTATTTGTTTGCTGCTGGATTTAATGGCAGATCCCCTCCAGAATTTATAAAGTCTGATATTATAGCCAACAAAACTATAATACCTTCTCAACACAATTGAGGAAGGAAAAGTTGAAGACTATATTTCTTAGTTGATAAACTGTCTATAGAAGATGTGCTACTTATAGAGAAAACTTGAAAAGGTAAAACCTTTTAAGTTCATCCACTCACAACCTTTCATATTCAACCTTAATGGCTTGACATAACTTATCACTAATGAAATGACTCTTCATGTATGAAAGGCTATCTTATCACTAATTGACCGCACCCGTCGTTAGGTGGCCAAAAATACCGGAATTAATGCACTATAGTGGTGCAATCCGAGTCGATCTCTCGAGGAACTTTTGTGCAAGGTTTAATTGTAAACGATACCAAGTTATCACCAATCGGGTAAAAGCGAAGAAAATTTGTTCTTTGACTGTTTATCTAAGACCTAAAACAATAATTAAATAAAGCAATAATATTTTTGGGGTTTTTGATTAATAAGCAAAAGATAAACAAAAGCGATAAAGATAGATAAGACACACTTATTGATGGAAACACCCAACAGAGGAATTGAATTCGGCCTTCCTAGCTTATAAAGATCGGAGTAATTACTTCACAAACCATTTACTAAAGTTGTCCACTACCGTTAAACATAGCAATTAACTCATTTATAAACATAACCAAGATAATCACTTCAATGAAGCTAATGGCGAGATAAAATCAAGAATTCAGGTAACTCTATAACTCAGACTAAGTTATCAAAGAGAAACTTATCCCAATTATTAGTCAAACCAACTACAACGTATCCAAACGGATCATAATCAAGACAAGAATAATCAATACATATCAGAATCGAAAATCCAATCTCAAATTCATAATCAATATCAGAATTACAAGTTCTCTAACCAAGAAAAACTCAAACCCTAATATAAAACGATGAAAAGAGTAAAGTAAAACTCCCTAAGTGTAGAACCAAGCTCGGGCCTCCTCCAATCCTCTTATGGGTGTGGAATCTAGCTGCTCATGGAGAGAGATTCGGCTTCAACAAGCCTCCTAGCCTCCAAAATAGCCATGGATGAAGGTGGGAGAAGAGAGGGGATGAAGGAGATGGTGTCCAGTGTGTCTCTAGGGTTCCTCCCCATTTAAATGACCTAAAAACCTCTCATATATGTAAATTTCGGCTCATTCCAAAGAAATCTAGGTCAGAATCATCAAAATCGGGCTTGGGCCAGCATAATTATAAGTTATCGCGAACCCGCCGCGGACCCGCCACGGCTGTGCATGGCGGCGGTTCCGGCGGCGGGTTTTCCAGAGAGACCCGCCGCGGCTATGCATGGCGGCGGTTCCGGCGGCGGTTTTTCCAGCAACTTGAGTTCGTTTTCAGTTTGGTCCCTGACTCGTCTCCAAACATCCTTGAGCCTTCCTCGAAGTAATTCAGCATTTTGGACTTCATTAAAACCTATCAAGAACATCGAGAAACTAAGTGAATTCTCAGGATAAAGAGGATCAATCAAGTAATAAAGATTAAACCTGAGAAAACCACTCAATTAATCACAAAATAGTCCAAATAATCATCAAACTTCAAGGCATCATATTTTATCATAAAGGGACATAAAGGCATGCAATTGAATCCCAAATGAATATAAAATGCCCTAAAATTAATGTCACCAAAATATATGATGAAATATGGTCAGATCACTAATATAATGATTATTCATGATCATTCAATAACCTGAAGAGTCATGTCCCTTCAAATTAACACATTGTTTATGACCATCAATACATTACATGAACATGAATGTTTATGACTCTTCACATATGAGCCCTCTTCTTAACTCTTCAACTTATCCAACGTGGGACTTTTAATTACTAACTATTCTAATATATATATATATATATATGTATATATGCCCTTATCCTATACATATATATGCTGCTACATAGTCCTTAAACTGCTGATAAGACTGCGTGCCATGTTCATTGATCAACTATATATATATATGACAGTACAGCAATATAATGTAAATAACGAAAGAAAAAGAAGATAAGAAAATGTGATGATCCTGATGGTTGGCTCCTATGAGTTTGGAATATTAGTGCGTAGTGCGTACGTGTTGCTCATATATATCCCTTCAACTGCGCTTTAATTAAGGAACCATCATGTATAGTGAAGGCACCAAAAATGTAAGAGCTAGATCAATTATCAGCAGTACTGTGTGGGGGTCTTTAATTTCCTCTGCATCAACCATACATGAAGTTAGTCGTCGTTGGACGAGTCACCAATTCTCTCCCTATGTTTCTTGCCTCTTCCGGTGCCAAAAATGGAATCTCGTACTTTCAAGTCAATGGAATATGAGGATTATACGTCGCTCATTTTTTGATAAATAAAGTTGGATTTTAAAGAATATAAAGTTGACTTTGAGACCGCTTACCTATAGTTTTCGAGATGATCTGACTGCTGTAAAAATGTAAACAAAAGGAATTATAGATCATGAGGCTTTATGTATGTAAAACTCCTTGATCTGATGCTTAAATTAGATATATAAGAGTAATTTAATTATGGAGCAATTCAATAGAGATCATTAAAAGATGTATGTCTTTGTACGTGGACATAATTTGATGGGTCCTTTTAACATGTGCCCTTACGGCACATGTTAAGGTTTCTCTTGATTGGTCAAGTGAGTTTCCAAACATTAAAAATTTATCTTTTAAATGAATTTTCGTAGATTTCAAGATATGAGATGCTCTATTAACCAATCAGAAGAAGCTTTAAAATGTGCCCTAAGGACACATGTTAGATAAATCCTAATTTAATAGAGATTAAAAAGTGTCTGACATATAATATATATGTCGGGACAGAATTATTATTTAATGATTAGGATGAAGTTTAAACATTTCTATATATTTCAGATTCTCCCCATAGTAATTAAAAGAATCTCATAATTAAAAAGTAGAGGACGTTATAGGATATATGTGCCCATTACTTAGATATGATAAGTAGATAGATATGGATGTTATTGATAATGTCTGATCGACACCACTACATTTGGGTTGATTTGACCCCTCTATGCGTACCCCCAGATTGATGGAAGTATCCGATCCAAATGCTCCTCAAGGTCTTATATAAACCCTCTTTCAGGTATTCTATAACCCTAATCTTTATTTGACCTGTCTTATACTATACTAACTTGAGTGTTAGAGTCTCACCGTGGGGGGACTTCTCCACGGTTGGACTAACTCTTGCAAGTATTGGAGTTGGCTAGAGATCTCAGATGATTTATCAGATATAATTAATGATAAAATTATCGAATATCTTATCCCTTAATTGCCATTTTTAACATGCACACATGGTAATATATGCTATCTCAGCATATTAAATTTATTAATTAGTAGAGGTTCGAAAAAAAAAAATTAATTAGTAGTGATTGGATTAATAGACAGACAAGGTATTTAAAACCACTAGTATCAACGTGTGGTAATGAAGAATATACGAGTAATTGAACTCAATTATATTGTACCCTTTCCGGGAATCAAAGGGTACGTTTGACCTTATGCTACGAAATAAAGCATTATTCCCTGTCCCTAGGACATGACCATAATTGTCATATGAATCAATATATATAGCTAGATTTATATAATTGTCATATATATATATGGTGCTTCATATTCCTCAAACTGCTGATATGACTGCGTGTTCATTCAACTATAGATGCATAACAGCAAACGTCACACAAGAAACTAGAAAAGAAAGAAGATAAGGAAATAAGAAAATGTGATCTTAATGCCTAATAGGTTGGCTCCTATGATTTTGGATTTGTGTTTCTCATATTCCCTCAAATGCTTTTAATTTTTATAAGGAATCAATCATATATAAAAGATCAAATGATCACTGTGTAGGGGTCTTCTTTAATTTCGTCTACATCAACCCATGAATTGAAGTTAGTTTGGAAAAGTCTTCAATATAGTTCAATTCTCTCCCCGTGTTTCCTGCTTTTGGTGCCATATATGATGGTAATGGAATCTGATTCTCAAGTCAATGGAATTTGAGGGTTATGACTTATGTTCATATATGACATATATGATGGTAATGGAATCTGATCCTTTAAAAACAATTCATATATGACAAATTTCTCCATTGTTTTTATAACTAGTGCTTTCATTGCCGAGCCGAGGTACCTAATGTAGTTAATAAACAATCAAATCGAGTCTAAAAAATTGATAGCTTATTTCACATTTAAATGAGTGAAATTTATCATATATGTCTCTCGTTTCAGGTGATTGTAATGAATTTAGAGTTATGGATTATGACTTTTGACGAATTATTTTTTATCCAACTTGAGCCGTTAATTAGCAAATGAGGTTATTAAATGGCACCTAAAAAATGAATAATCATAGAAATATAAATTACCATTTTGAAACAAAAAAAAACCAACACCACAAAAAATAACACTAAAATTTTTCTAATAATTTTAGTTTGAACTCAACTTTAACCTTTTATGATTTTTCTAAAATTTTAATTTGAACTCTACAATGTTTTTTGTTAATAATTCGTTATGTTTTACATGTATTTAAGCTTTAATCTCCTTAATATTTAAGTTTGCGAAAATATTTTTTATTTGAAACTACTAATAAGTTTAACATATGATGATGTATAAAAGTCTGAGGTAAATATATTAAAGCTTTGATCTTAATTCTGCTACTATACTAATAATATAGTTAATATAACATACTTCGAATTCGAATTAGGTATTCATCTTATTCTTTCACAAGATCGATCCTTGAATAAACAATATTACTTATAGATTTAACTATTAATGACTAAAATGACGATTGAAATAAATAAATTATACGGACTGAACTAAAAAGTGAGTAAAAATGAATCAGTTTTCTATCTGTTTTTTAGAAGAAAAAAATTCATGCATGCAAACGCTGTATGTACCATCTTATATATATGTACCATTTTGGTCGAGGTATAGCTAGTTTAATAAGTCAATGGTTGATTCTCACAAATAATTAATGTCACAAAAATAGATTTTATTATTCATTTATTCTTTTTTATTCTTGTCCTTTTTTTTTTTTGGTAAACAAGGGACTAAAAACCAGCACTAAACAGTAACAAAACGAGGCCAACTAACCCTTTCAAAATTAAGCTTGAGAGCTTGCAAACACAGCGAAGGAGGATGCTGAAGCTCATGAAGGCCATCATTAAGATTATGCGCCATACTTGCCAAACAGTCCGCCACCCGATTGGCTTCACGGAAAACATGGAAAATAGACACTCGCCAACCATGAGCAGCAATCAAACTACGGATGTTCTGAACAATCAAAAAAGCTGGATGAGTATGAGGGACCGCATTATTCGACATTTGCACAGCACAACGTGAATCAACTTCAATAATCAGCTTGGATACCCTTAGCTTCCTTGCAAGGCTAAGGGTATTAAGAATGCCACTTAACTCAGCAATAGTGATAGTGCAGCAACCCAGACGTTGAGTAAAGCCCGTAACCCACGTGCCACACGCATCCCGAAGAACGCCACCGCAAGCACCACCACCATTATAACTGAAAGAACCATCAACGTTGAACTTCATGTAATCTGCATTAGGAAACGTCCACCCCACATGCAAATTATTACCAACACGAAGATGCTTAACATTAAGCTTCTTGGACATACTGCCAAACTCCCTAACCCGGAGCATACACCTCATATACAAGTCATCATTGGATTCATTAGCACCATCAAACACAGCACAACACCTTTCTGTCCAAATGGCCCAAATTGCATAACCAAACACAATACTCCACGGCACACCAAAATGATCCTGTCGACCAAACTTCGAAGAAAAATTAAGTAAAATCCAGTCTTGTAGAGGAGATGTGACTAGAACCTCTCCCAAAACTGGGGTTTAATCAATCTCATCCACAAGTTTCTAGCACGACCACAATCTCTCACACAATGGATGGGAGTTTCAAGATCACCACAAGCACTGCAATTATCAACCTGAGATATATTCCTGTGATGCAAAACAGAATTGACCAAAATTCGATCATGGGCTAATTTCCGCATAAAAATACGAATTTTGGGTGGACCCCACCATCTCCAAATAAGATCCCAAAGTCGTCTACTATGAGGGTTAGTCATAGGATTTTGAGATAAATAGGCCGATTTAACAGCAAAAGAACCATCATTCTCATACCTCCAAACCGGCAAATCCTCTGAAACACGCAAAGTAGTAGTTGGAGTCCCAAGAATATTCTCACACACCCACTGAGGCAGCAAGTGACGAAAGCAATGAAGACGCCAATGACCCATATCATCAACAAAATCTCTCACAGGCCTCTCACGTTCAAACCTGGTAAGAGACGCGGAAGCCCAACACTCCAACGGCCCACAATCTTTAACCCAGCTATCTTGCCAAAACCTAATAGAAGAACCATCCCCTAACCTCCAAGAAACCCCATCAGTAACTTTAGGCCAAACCTCAAAGATGCCACGCCATGTGTTAGAGCAATCTGTCCTCCGAGAGATAGACTGGATAACATCATTCGAACATTTATACTTATGCTTGACCGTCCTAACCCAAAGCGCATCCCACTTCGTGATAAGATCCCATGCATTTTTTATCATGAAGGCTTTATTAACATCTCTTAAACGACGAAAACCCAGGCCCCCACAAGACTTGGGCTGACAAACATTATCCCAAGAGATCAGATGAACTTTCCTTTTGGCACTAGTAGAACCCCACAAGAAATCCCTAGCCTTCCTCTCAACATCATCACAAATAGAGACAGGGAGCTTGCCAGTCTACATTGTATAAAAGGGCAGCACATTAATAACATAATTTATAAGAACAGAACGCCTTGCTGTGTTGAGAAAATTCACTTGCCAGCTTCCAAGCCTTCTTTCCACTTTATCAAGAATATGCATGGAATTATACTTCTTGACAGCATTATGAAACAGGGGCACCCCAAGATAATTACCAAGATCCGAAGTAACCTCAAAACCCAACTCATCACAAATCTGAGTCTTCCTGTTATGATTAACATTGTGGGAGAAGAAGACTCTAGTCTTAGAAGCATTAACTTTCTGAACAGAGGCCTTACAAAACATATCCAAACGCTCCTTGACAACAGACGCTTGCTCAAGAGAAGCCTCAGCTAACAGAATCAAATAATCAGCAAAGAAAAGGTGGGAGAGGGACGGGCCACCTCTAGAAAGAGAAATGGGCTTCCAAAGACCCCTAGCAATAAAGTGCTAAATACAGAGCGCGAGTCTCTCAATGCATAAAACAAAAAGATAAGGTGAAATCGGATCTCCTTGACGGATGTCTTTAGAAACGGAAAAAGAATCCGACCTATCACCATTCCAAGAAAGACGCATTGAAGAAGAAGAAACACAAGTCATAATCACCTTACTCAAACTGGCCTCAATACCAATATCTATCAAGGTCTGATTCAGCGCATTAATAACGAATTTTATTCTTGTCCTTCAATACATGACAATATGACATTGTGGCCTTAATGGCCTTGAGAATTCAAGAAGACTATAACGAGAAACAAAGCAAAAAACGTAGCAAAAAAAGGCCATAACAAAAGCTGCTTTGTGATGGGATATATGGAACAATATTCTTACATATCGCATCCATGCATGCATGTTATTACTATGTATGAGTCATACATGAAAGAAAAAGCCAATCCTGAACGTTGAAGAACATGAAGAACAATCACCATATCTACACTACAATCTCACAACGAACATACCCATCCCGTTCTTCTTCGTAATTCGTATACACACAAAATCATATCAAATTCCAATCCCTATTCTTCTTTTTCTTCTTCAATTTAACACGCTTCCTCTGCCTCAATCGCCCCCAATTCCACCGCCGATTTAGGTTTTTTAGGTTTGTACCACACCACGCACACCATAAACGCCGCGAAATTGATTACACTAAGTATGGTTAGCAGCGCGTAGAACAAATCGAGCCTTCCATTGTTGATATTGTCGGCGAGCCATCCCGGTCCACCGTTCGCGCCGGTCACTTTCTTCACCACCGATACAAGGAAGCTGCTCACGAAGAACCCTAGAGACAGAGTCGTGAGGAATAGGCCTGTGCTCATCGTTTTCATCCCTTTTGGGGATTGCGTTATGAAGAAATCGAGTTGGCCTGTGTATATGAAGGCTTCCCCTGAACCAACAAGGAAGAATTGTGGAATTAGGAAGAAGACGCTTATGGGCAACGTCGTTGATGGTCGTTCGTCCATGACTCTGTGTGCCACTGATAATCGTTTTCTCTCGCATAGTGCTGCGGCCGCCATACCAAATGCTGACATCGCTAGCCCGATTGCTATCCTTTGCAGGTTGGTGAAACCTGTTAATTTCACACATAAGAAGATGAATTATGTTGATTAATTTCTCTGTTTGTCACTGTTTTTGCTTCTAATTGGTGAAGCTACTTAATTAAGCTAGGTTCACATGAAAGGGTACATTATTATTGTTTGCTAATCTTCCTTGTTTTATTAAATTCTTTTACAATGGGACTGCTATGAAGCACATATATTAATAGGAAACACGGGACACGAGATATATAGCCATCACTTATTGTTATTAGCTAACTAAATTGATTATGACAGTGTTATATAATGATGAAAATAGACAGAGAATTATTTTGTCTTTCTAGCGGGATCAGTCACTTAAATAAGTTCTACTTTTTCTATTTTTTCTCTTCTCTAGATAATATTGTCAAGTTATTTTCTTTCACATGAGAGAATCCAGATTCCTTGTTTTAACTATATTTGGCTCTTTAGTAGTTTTTATATTGGTCAACTTGTTGTGGGGTTGTGATGTTTAAATACCAGTATATATTGGCTCCTCTGTTTCTTACCTTGTTTGCCTTTCCACTTTTTCCAAAGGGGCATGATGAGTCGATCATAAACAGCCAAAGTGATTAGGATGGCTGCCACAAAAAAGACTGTGAGAGAGCCTGCCGGAATTTGGAAGTTTCCGATAGACCTTTCCATGGTGGAGGCTTGCTCAACTGAAAAGGTGATCATCTGGGCATACGTGGTCCAGAATATAATGGTTGTGGCCCATACCGGAAGGAGTCTCACCATCATCTTCACCTCCTCTACCCTTGTCAAAGAACATAATTTCCAAGGGTTTGGAGCTGAGCCATACATGTTCTTCTCAAAATCACCTTCTGTTACAATGGCAGCTTTCTCCAGAAAACTATTACAATTGACAAGAAATGGTCAGTGCAAGAGATTATACTAAAAAGTAATCATGGGCTTTTATATAGCAATTTAACCTTTTGAGTTGAAATGGTTTATGCTTTTTATATGACTAAGTGGAATTTAATTCTTGGGATCTCCACACCCTTAATTGATATTTAACTTATGTACAAGGAATTCTTAGAGTTTTATAAACTTGAAAGTTGATGTGATCATTAACAAAAAGAGGGAAGGATTATAGCAAAATGACTTGGTTGTCATAATGGAAGAGGAAAATAAGCTTACCGGAACTGATCAGTGTGCTCTATTCTTAAAGCCTCAGGAGTATCCTCATACAAAGAGCCTATATTGTATGGAAGTGCCACCTTCCTTTTCCTTATAGCAGCAAATATGACTTGGAAAATCTGAACAATGGGGCTTCCCATGCTTTTCTTGTATCTGTATCTTTTAGTCCCGCATAAGAATATAATTATAGCTATGACCATACAAACAGAACAAATTCCGTAAGCCC
This sequence comes from Chamaecrista fasciculata, assembly GCA_003254925.1. NCBI lineage: Eukaryota > Viridiplantae > Streptophyta > Magnoliopsida > Fabales > Fabaceae > Chamaecrista > Chamaecrista fasciculata. The sequence goes on along the minus strand of QANZ01029362.1, from coordinate 204,665 downwards.
AGCTTCGACCCACTTCATCCTGTATATATACAAGTACTGTGACGGCTGTCAGAGTTCCAAAACTAATGAAGAAAAAGAACCTATTGAAGAAATAGGCCATTTGAGATTTCTCCTTCTCATCTTTTTCATCAAATTGGTCGGTTCCAAATCCTGAAATACTAGACTTTAGGCCACCTGTCCCCAGTGCAATAAGGTAAAGAGCTATGTATAAAATTCCCATTTGAAATCCATTGGCTTGCTTGCAAGTGTGTCTGCTAGAAGTGGCATGGCAAGGTGGTGGACGTAGCTGTGGCAATTTTGTTGAGATTGCCAATGTCGCAGTACCCTGAAATCACCATTATTTTAACAGTCAAAACCGCAAAGATTACTTAGAAGCCTTGATATTTTTTTATGAATTTATGTAGTGTCCAGGTGTAAATTGAAGTACGCCTGTCAAACTTACATTAGCAGTAATAATTATTATCATTATATCAATTAGTTACTTTCTGGCTTTGTTAAAAATATTTGGGTAAATTACACAAAAAGACCCTGTGGTTTGACCCATTTTCAAATAGGGTCCTTGTGGTTTAAAAAGTGTCAATTTGGGGCATGTGGTTTCCTCCGTTAGCAAATAGGGTCCCAGGTGATTTTTTTCATCCAAATTAACAGAAGCAGGTTAGAATAAATTTTAAGATGGACTGTTTTGTAATTTGAACTTTTTTTATTAAAACAAATTAAAAAGGGACTATTATGCAATTTGAACCAACTCTAGAAAAGCAATTTGAATCGTGGCTTCTTCTTCTTGTTCGCTTCTTCTTGTTCGCTGGTTCCTTTGAAGCAAGTGTTCTTCACCAAAAAATGCACAAGAGAAACTCAAAAATGCACAAAAAAAAGCTTGATGGGTTTCTTGTTCCTCAGAATCGCGGCTTCTTCTTCTTCACCAAACAATTCTCTTGATCGAAAATGTACAGTACCTCCGTTCTTGACCCAAAAACGAACGCCGCCGTTACCCAGTTGCAGATCCACGCGAATCACGGCCTTGAACCACCGCGGGAAACACCCACGTCCGCCGCCGGCCAGGTCTGTACAAAACTTGCCGCGAACCGCCACTCTCCGCCGAAGAACAATGAAGTTGAAACGCGTCTTCTCCACTGCTCCAAACCCAGAAAAGTGCCAGTGACATTAACGAACTCAGCTTCCGTCGCGCTGTTCACGAACCCTGAAATCTCCGCCGCGAACCACCGCTGGCCGTCCTTTCGAAGTTTCGCCTTCTTCCTCGATGCCTCCGACGTGTTGGACGGAGGTGGTTCGCGGTTCGGGTGGTGAAGGAAAGGAACGGTTTGGCTGAAGTCGGAATGAAGACGAAGAATAAGAAGAATGCGAGAATAAAGGAGGAAGTCTCTTATTTTTTGTTCAAATTGTAATATAGTCCTTTTTTAAGTTTGTTTTAATAGAAAAAACGCTCAAATCACAAAACAGTCCATTTAAAATTTATTCTAATTTGGTTCCGTTAATTTGGATGGAAAAGACTACTTGGGACCCTATTTGCTAACGGAGGAAACCACATGCCCCAAATTGATACTTTTTAAACTACAGGGACCCTATCTGAAAATGGGTCAAACTACAGGATCCTTTTGTGTAATTTACCCAAAATATTTTAGGCTACACAATGAATAGTTTAAAATAAGGATGATATTTGATCTTTAATGTAACTTCAGGTACACAATTGGCTAACTAACCAGTGTTTGTATTGAGGCAAAGATTCCAATTGTCTTATATCTGCCAAGAAAGGAATCGGCTAGAAAACCTCCAAGCAGACACAGAAGAAATGATGTGCCCATAAAGTCAGTGACGATATTGGCTGATGTAGAGCTTGGCAGATGCATGGTTCCAATCAAGTATGTCACCAGGTTGACAGCAATCCCCATGGTGGAGAGCCTTTCTACGATTTCAATCCCTGTAAGATTCATTCAAATTAGCATTTACACATAAATTTCATGTGATTAAACATTTTCTTTTGTTATAGACTTTAATAAAGCTATTCATGAACTTCTTTATAGCTTAAATTTTTGGTTGAGATGATAATTGATGTGGATCAGGCTCCTATGACCAAATGATCAGAAATTTCAGGAATGAATATATTTCTTGATACAGCTGCAGGGATGATTATGGGTAGGGTATGGGTAGGGTACTGATAGAGAAATGAAAATGCAGAGAGAAACTAGAGAATTAAGAGAAATGAGAATAGCATTGTATTGACTTGATCTGAGAAATTACATGAAGAAAGTATTTATACAGCAGTGTGAATATAACAGAAACTAACAGAAATGTCCAGCTAAGCAAAACCTCCTAACTAACCATATGACAGTAACCATATGACAGCTAAGCATATCTAACTAACTACTGATAAATGCACACTTTGAGCAGAGTAATGAGTAACTCCTCTATCATTCCCCCGTAAACTGAGGGTTGTCTTTAGGAGAAACCCGAAGTTTAGTCCTCAAATCACAGAACCTTGTAACAGCTAACGGTTTAGTAAGAATATCAGCAGTTTGATCCAAGGAAGGAATATGCACAACAGCAATAGAACCTTGAATGACTTTATCACGAACAAAGTAAACATCAAGCTCCATGTGCTTGGTTCTATTATGCAAAATAGGATTTCGTGAAAGAGCAACAGCACTGGAATTGTCACAGTAAACAAGTGGAGTTGTGGCCAAAGAGAGACAAAGTTCTGAAAGAAGAGATGTCACCCAAGTTATTTCTGTAACTAAAGAAGCAATGCTCCTGTACTCAGCTTCTGTACTGGAACGAGCAACAGTTGGTTGCTTTTTAGAACTCCAAGAGATGAGATTTCCACCAAAAAATAGACCAAAACCAGAAGTAGAGCGCCTATCATCAACATCATTGGCCCAATCAGCATCACAGTAGCCAATTAACTGAAAAGAAGACGCTTTTGTAAGACACAAACCATGAGAAATTGTGCCTTTGAGATACCTCAATATCCTCTTGACTGCAATCCAATGTTCTTCTAAAGGACAACTCATAAATTGGCACACTTTATTAACCGAGAAACTAATTTCTGGTCTAGTGATAGTAAGATATTGTAAGGCTCCAACAATGGACCTATAAAGATGCGGATCACTCATGTAGTTATCTCCTTGCTTGGAAAGCTTTAAACCTGCTACCATAGGTGTATTCATAGGATTTGCTTCAGACATATTAGCTTTAGACAACAAATCAGAGATATATTTTGACTGAGAAAGATGAAGAGAATTATTTGGCAGCCTAGTAACTTCAATACCAAGAAAGAAGTGAAGAGATCCTAAGTCCTTAAGAGCAAAAGTAGAGTTTAACTTCTGCTTAAGAGAATCAATAGAAGCTGTATTCGAACCAGTGATGATAATATCATCAACATACACTAGTACATATGTAATGTCAGAAGAAGAATGAAGAATAAACAGAGAAGGATCACATTTACTGCCTACAAACCCAAGCTGAAGCAAAGTGGTAGCCAATTTCTGAAACCAAGCACGAGGTGCTTGTTTCAGACCATATAAAGACTTGTGAAGCTTGCAAACTAAGGTTCTTGCTGTCATGGCTCTTTGCTTCACTTGGAGACTCCATGCTTCGTCTTGTTGTTGGATCCTCAAGATCTTGTGAGGTATGGACTAAGATTCTTGAATACTTTGGAAATCATATGGCTGCCATGATAGAGAAATGAAAATGCAGAGAGAAACTAGAGAATTAAGAGAAATGAGAATAGCATTGTATTGACTTGATCTGAGAAATTACATGAAGAAAGTATTTATACAGCAGTGTGAATATAACAGAAACTAACAGAAATGTCCAGCTAAGCAAAACCTCCTAACTAACCATATGACAGTAACCATATGACAGCTAAGCATATCTAACTAACTACTGATAAATGCACACTTTGAGCAGAGTAATGAGTAACTCCTCTATCATTCCCCCGCCTGGAGGCTGCTGCATATAAATGTCTTCATGGATGGTACCATTAAGAAAAGCATTATTCACATCTAACTGAAATAATGACCAGCCATTAGTAAGAGCAATAGTGAGAATAATACGCACAGTTTGAGGTTTAATGACTGGAGAAAAAGTTTCAGTATAGTCAAAGCCTTCTTGTTGGTGAAAACCTTTTGCCACAAGTCTGGCTTTGTAACGGTTAATAGTCCCATCTGGATTCTCTTTAACTCGAAAAACCCACTTACACCCAATCTTTTCTCTGTCAGAAGGAAGTGGAACAAGGGACCAAGTACCATTATTAAGTAGAGCAGTATATTCCTCTTTCATCGCTTGCAGCCAAACTGGATCAGACAAAGCAGCTTTAGTTGTAGAAGGTAACACATGACTAAGATAAGCTTTTGTCTTGAAAACACCAGACTTAGCTCGTGTTTGCATATAGTGACCAGAAACATCATAAGGCCTAGAAGATTTAGATAGCATCTGTGAAGTTGTAATAGGAACAGCAGCACTTTTAACAATGTTAGGCACAATATCAGTAGACTCAGTAGGTAAAATAGAATTGTCAAGTGAAGTAGATGGTGATAAAGCAGTAGACTCAGGAACATGATCAGTAGAGGAATCACATGTTATGGAAGGAATAGCAGAAGACAAATTTGACACAGAAGGAATTTCAGAAGAAAAGGCAGACAAAGAATCAGATGAAGTAGAATAAGAAGAAAATAGAGAAGAGATACTTGAACAAGGAAATTCAAACTCATTGAATTTAACATCTCTAGAGATATAAAGACGACCAGAAGGAGACAAACATTTATAACCATGATGCTTAAAGCTGTAACCAAGAAAAAGACACTTTTCAGACCTGAATTGCAACTTATGATTATTATAAGGTCTAAGAAGAGGAAAGCAAGAACAACCAAAGACACGAAGAAAAGTATAATCAGGAGAAGTATTGAAAAGAGTAGAATGTGGAGAAGAAAAATTGAGCAAAGGAGTAGGAAGGAGATTGATAAGATAAGTTGCACATAGAAAAGAATCTTCCCAAAACATGAGAGACATTGAAGCATTGGCCAGCAAAGTAAGACCAAGTTCTACAATATGCCTATGCTTTCTTTCTACAGTTCCATTCTGCTGATGAGCATAAGGACAGGTAATCCTATGAGCAATACCATGAAGTTGAAGAAAAGAGGTAAAAGAACGAAACTCACCCCCCCAGTCAGACTGTATAGCTTTGATTTTGGTGTTTAACTGATTTTCTACAAGGGTTTTGAAGGTTTGGAAAGTGGAGAAAGCTTCATTTTTAGTTTTGAGAGGGTAAATCCAAGTGTATCGACTAAAAGCATCTATGAAACTAATATAATATCTTGAACCATATCTAGAGGATGTAGGAGAGGGTCCCCAAACATCAGTATAAACTAATTCAAGTGGAAAATTATAAGAATGCTGAGAAGGAGGAGAAGGAAATTTATGAAGCTTACCAAGACAACAAAAATCACAGAAATCAGTAACATTTTTATTGAGAATTTTGATGTTACATTGTCTGAGAATAGTGGCAATGATAGTAGAATGTGAATGCCCTAAACGTCTATGCCACAAAGTATATGAATCTAAAGCAGTATTACACGAGGAACCAGAAGCAACATTACACAAAGAATTGAAAGAAGACTGAATACAATCAGATTTTGGAAACACAGAACAAGACTCAACAGAACCAAGTACAGCAGAATTTGAAACAGTAGAGCACGGATTTATGACAGCAGAATGAGAAGCAGCATTTTGAGCAAATGAAGAAGAGACTGGAAGATGTGTAAGCTGAAAATTCTCAAAGCAGTATAAACCATCGGAGCTAAGATGGCCCTGCAAAAGAATTTCCCTGGTAGCCTGTGATTTAACAAAGCAGACATCAGAATGAAATTCAAAGAAAACATTATTGTCTCGAGCAAATTTACTGACACTAACTAAATTTTTGGTAATAGAAGGCACATGTAAAAGATTATTAAGAGAAAGATGAACACCAGATTTAACAGAAGAAGACACTAAAGAATGACCTATATGATTTATAGAGAGACCTTTACCATCACCTACAAACACTTGTTCTCCACCAACATACTGAGATCCTGTCATGAGATTATTATTGTTAAAAGTAAGATGATTAGAAGCACCCGAATCTGGAAATCCTTCTGCTCTTATTGCTACTTCTGAAACTCTTAATGACAGTCTTTGATACCATGATAGAGAAATGAAAATGCAGAGAGAAACTAGAGAATTAAGAGAAATGAGAATAGCATTGTATTGACTTGATCTGAGAAATTACATGAAGAAAGTATTTATACAGCAGTGTGAATATAACAGAAACTAACAGAAATGTCCAGCTAAGCAAAACCTCCTAACTAACCATATGACAGTAACCATATGACAGCTAAGCATATCTAACTAACTACTGATAAATGCACACTTTGAGCAGAGTAATGAGTAACTCCTCTATCAGGTACTATGATACCCGGACTCATACCCGGATGTGAGCGGGTATCAAAATCAAACCCCATACCCATACCCGTTGGGTAATCTAATCCCCATACCCGCATCCAAACTCGGAAAAATTTTAAAATAAATTATTTTTTGTTAATATAAAATTTATATTTATCCAATTTTTTACATCCATAACTACTAAAAATAAAAAAATAAATCATAAATATGAATACATTAATAAAATATTTTAATATTTATAAAAACTTTAATATTTTTCAGTAAAAAGTGTTAAAGTATTATATTTTTTATATATAAAAATATATTTATTATTACTAATGGGCATATGAGTAGGGTACCACCATACTCGAACCTGTACCCATTAAGGATGAGTATGGGTTTAGACCCATACTCGTAGGGTAAATTTCAAAGTCCCCATTGAATATGGGTATTTTGATCATCTTTAGTGCTCTTCGATGTCTTACTTTTGATTAATAGATATGAGCTTTTCAGGCAGGAAATAGAAAAATCAAAAAGGATGACGAAGAAGCAGAGTGCTTGCCACTTGTTTACTGTGACTTAAATAATTTTATGTTCGTAGGTATAATGTTAGTGAAAAGTAAAGTTTGGTCTTCAAAAAGCTGAAAATGCATGTGGAAAGTAGGGCTCAGCCTTTAGAAAAAGTGGGATGATAAAGTAAGATAAAAAACTATTGAAGAAGTGGAATATCTCCTTAATCAATCTCATGGCCCCGCCGTATATAATATTATGCTCTTTTTCCCTCAACTCCAAGCAGATAGTGCCATAAGTATCATCAAAAGTATTCGCGTTCTTTTGAATATTAAAACAAACTTCCTATGAGATGGGGCAGAACTCGGGATCCTATTCTCCTATCCTGTTTCTACATCATTAACCACCAAAATTTCCTCGTTTTTTTCCTAGAAAAAATTTCAATTATTAACTAGCAACTTACAGAAACATGCAAAGTTATTTCTCTATGAAGACAATACCATTTGTAGTACTTACAATGTGAAGGAAGTTAAGACTAAGAGTATTCGTTGTAAGTTTTAGTGTACTATCTATATACTGACTAGAGTTTTCTTCTGAAGTATTTATTGCTCATGTTTGAATAATCCATATATTATGACACTGGGACACTGGTATTAACATTGTCACATGACAAAATAGTGTGTATTTTTTGATACACACAGTAAGACTTGCATAATTGACAGAATTAGAGAGAGAGAGGAATAAGGCTACTGTTATCACATGAACATGATGAAGGGAAAACAAACCTAGAATTAGAGCAGCGGGCACCCAACCGCCAGTTTTCGACTTATCGGCCGGGAAACCTTTATAGTCTACAGCATCAGCAGCTGTCCAACCCATCTTCTTCCCCTCCTGAAATATGGAAACAAAATATATTTCAAGTTCCAACTTCCAGTTTCTGTTCACTTAAAAAAAATATTTCAGAAACTGACCACTATCCAGTACTAACCATTTTTTTGAAGTTTCAAGTCCTCTATAAGAAAGAGCTTGAATAGCAAAATTAAGAAGTAGGAAACTTTCGTCTTCTAGGCTTCAACTCACAACTTGGATTTGTGGTGTGAACTTCCCCTTTTTATAGATAAAGATCTCAGTGAATGAATACTATTAACTTGAAAGTGACCTCCCACTATGTAATAGAGGGGTGGCTCTGTTGGTCCATGATCATAAAGGTAGGGATTAGGCTCATCGCAATATTAAGTGGAAGATTCTAGGATGGATTTAAACCTTGTTTAGATAGATATTTGATAGAATTAATATTAAGAAAATGTTAAAGGTGTTGTTGATTGAGGAGGATTTTGAGGAATATGTGGGAATATGTAACGATATGGCATTTCAGTCTCACCATTTCTTTTTGGTAGGATAGACTGATTTGCATTGAGATGGCTAACAGCCACTCTCTATCTTGGCTGGCTCTTTGAAGTGCTTTTGCTACCCCACACGTTAGAAAGCTTTCCCCACCTTTTAATTTTCTGCATAGGTGGAAAAGGAAACGACAGTTAGCTTCTTGTTGCTAGCCTCAATATCTCTTTTTTGACCTTAAAGCATTTTAGCCACTGTATATCTATCATAAAGTAATTATTATGCATTCAATTATAAGTTGCTTGATCTTAAATCTCTTCTAATAAAAAGGAGGTTAAGTACTCCCATTTTTACAATAAATCACATTTATTGTATTAAGGATCATGTAGTCTGTAAATTAATTAGCATATACATGTGAACTTTTTAAGTCTTTTTCTAGTGTAGTTCTCAACTCCTTTTCTTGGTTTAACAGTGAAAGTTCTGAAATTAGCAGGTTTCTTGAAATTCAATCATTAATTTCTAATTTGATATGCTTTTTGGAGACAAATAATTATTAGACTTTTGAAATTGCAATATTTTGATGATTGTACAAAGAACGGTTGCCATTAGTTTCTTTTCCTTTGATCAATTACCTCCACCGGTTAACCCTGCTAAATAATCTTTATTTTGTAACATAAACTCATTCTTAGACAATATTCTTAGTGCTAGGATCTTGTTTACCTTAGTACCATTATTACAAATTCAATGGTAAGTCAAACTCTATGAATCTGATAAGATACGGCCAACCGACCCCACTATCTCTGAGTCGGTCCGACCCCTTCTACCCTAGGTCGGTCCAAGTCTAGACAGAATTACCCAAATATCCTTCAATGTCCTATATAAACTCTTATTCAAGTATACTCTAACCCTAATGTCTCTTTGAACTCTTTTATACTATACTAAATTGAGCGTCGAAGTCTAGGAGATCTCTCCTACAACTAAGTTAACCCTTACAGGTATCAGAAATGGAGCCTGATCGGAAATTTCATATGATTTATCATATAATCAAACCCACAATGATTATTATCCCCATAAAAACGTCTGACAATGTTGTTGTGGACTCAAATAATTGAAACTGAGTAGGGCCAAGAGAGTTGACAAAGTATCATCTGTATCTCTGATATATACCACTGCATTTGGAAATTCTCTAAAGTCTCAAATTCAATGTAATCAATTGCAGGAAATTGGCTTACAGAGATGCCATGTGCACTGTATCTGAACGGCACGTGCGGCATCATCCGAATGTACCAAGAGACAGAATCAAGTTAAATACACCGACCAGCCATTAGAGCAACATGCAATATGTAGAATGGAAGTAGTGGCCAATCTAACCCATAATCACACACCCTCCACTTGTGGAGCCTCCTGCATCTTCTTCAATCTTCTTTCCACTAATTAATATATTTAAATACCTGCAATTTTTTTTCTAATTCCTTTTGACTTTCACAAGGCTGACTCATAGATCCCAACTACTTCACAAGGCTGTGAAGTGGAGAAAGACACTTTCAGGAAAATATTAGTATACGCATACAACAATAACCAAAACCTTATTTTATTAGGTAAGATCGATTTTATGGATCTATTGACGTAACATATTTTATTTTTGCACATATCCGTCGTTAAGTTATTAATAAATAGATCTTTCTGAATAATTACTTGAACAATTTTCGTTAGTCTTATCCATATCAAACATAAATGCAATTGCAATATCATGTGTGTAGATCAATTGGTTGGGAGTTTATTCAATTTAATTAAGAATTTTAGGTTTAAGATTTGAGAAGGTAGTTACATTAAATAGATGAGCAGAGGACACCTATAGTTCAAAATGAGAAAAGCATTAATTTAAATGGTAAATGACTTAATATTATTTGAATAAAGTTTTGATGTTCATATTTTGTGAATGCAACTACTCAATTACAAGTTGAGTCCAAATTAATTGACTACACGAGCAACCAAAAAAAAAAAACAAAACTATAGGTGAACGCTTTAAAAAATTATCTCATGGCGGTGTTCATATTAACACCAACTCATTGATTTCAGCTGCTACAGAAAAAATTAAAGCTTGTAATACTTCGAGGAAAGAGTTATATACTTATATCTGTGTTTCCTTGTATGTTGAATAAATTCAGCAAAAATTAAGTGATCCTCTAACTTGTACGAAAGCGTTATTTTAGAATAAATTATATTTTGGTACTTTAAGGTATGAACTAGTTCTACATTATTACCAATGTTCTTTTAAAAGTGATATTGTGTACTAGTTCTATTCACCGTTAGCACTTTGGTACTCAATTTTTTTCCGTCTCCATTACCTCTTGACAGAAAAAAAAAAGGGTAAATTACAAATTAAGTACCTGTGGTTAGGCTGAATCTCACATCACTGCCGTGTGGTTTCAAAAATTGCACTTTAGGTACCTGAGATGTGCGTCGTTTAGCAATTAGGGTAACTGTGGTTTTATTCCGTCAATTTTATCGGAAAATAATGACGTGACACTCACGTGAGTCAGTGAAAAATCAAATTTTGATTCACGAACTATGGGATAAGTTTCACTTTGGTCCTAAAACTATTTTTTTATTTCATTTTAGTCCTCAAACTTTCATATTTGTTTTGTTTCGTCCCAAAAATGTTATTTCATATGGTTTACGCTGCTATTTCGAACCTATATAATTAAGTGAATCATTTCTTTCCCAAATATAGGAGTAATCATGGGCTGGACTTGAGACCTGATCCGGTTAGACTAAGGGCGGGCCATCGGGCCTGGCCGAGCCAAACTTGGTTACTTCATTTAAAAAAAAATCATATTTTTTATTTAACCCATCTATTTATTTTTATGTATTTTTTATGTTTTTGTTTATTCCTACTCAAATACATAATAATAAGTGATTTAAAAAAGAGGGGAAGAGAAATTTTTATTCTTAATTACAAATTGGAGATAAATTGTGGTTAATTTTTATCTCTAATTTATGACTAAGAATAATGGTGAAAATTCTGATAAAATCACATTTTGGAGATCAAAAAGGAAAAAATGTGAAAGTTTAAGGACAAAAATGAAACAAAAAATAGCTTTTATGACCAAAATGAAACTTACCCCATAGTTTGAGAACCAAAAATGAGATTTTGACCTTGGAGTGGAAACCAAAGACTAAGATGCATGAGAAACCAACGGTTAAGATGCAATAGAAATCGACGGTTAAGATACATTGAAAATCGATGGCTAAGATTGCGCCACGTCAGCATTTTCCCTTCAAATTAACGGAACAAAAACACAAGTACCCTACTTGCTAAACGACGCACATCTCATGTACCTAAAGTGCAATTTTTGAAACCACACGGCAGTGATGTGAGATTCGGCCTAACCCTACTTAATTTGTAATTTACCCAAAATAAAATCATGTGTAGTTCATGTGCATGATCAAAAGCACGAAATCTACCATCCTAAACTCAAATTTCACGCTTCAACCTTCAAAAAACATGATTCAACCTCCAAAAAACACGATTTAATAAGTACTTGACGACAGAGGATTTCATGTTTTTTTTTAGGTTGAATTGTGAAATCTAATAAGTTTAGGAGGGTGAATTTCGTGTTATTGACTATACACGTGACATGCACGTGCTTTTTTCCATAAAAAAGGTAATGAGAAAAGAATTTTGGATACCAAAGTGCTAACGACGAATAAAACAAGATACTAAAATATTACTTTCGAAAAAACATGATACTAAAGTGGAATCGATCCAGACCTCAGAATACCAAAGCGTAGTTTACCCAATATTTTATTATGTTGCTATATTTGTGTCTAATCTATGTTGAGCTGTGTTTTTATACATGGTTGTTAGCAAAGTTATCAACTTGAGTACTTGCTAATTGCTATCGTGGCTTGTCCTGGGCCAGCATCTTCAACACGCGTCTCCTTTTGGATGGCACCAATTAAGTGTAAAGGTAGTAAATTATATCTTCTTTTCTCATACTTAATATTAATAAAATTATTAATTCCTTATTATGTGTTTCATGCCCCTGAAGTTATGCTGCTTCTCTTATGTCTATCTGCCACGAGTTTTGGCATTACCATGATAAGAAACAACTTGCTAAACCATCTTTTTACAGATAAGGATCAATACATTAATCCACCTTTTTCAAATATGCATGGACAGCATGGTGCATAATATGTACTCTTCCTTCTAAATTACAACCTGATTCATTTACAAGTTTTATCTTCCTATCTACTATGAACAATCTAGCTAGTATGCTATGGGGATTTCAAACATCTCAATTAATATTGCATTAGTTAATCAGAGAAAGGAAACTGCTTGAACATATGGGGCAAATCAATTTTGTGTTTTTGAGAATCAAACCTGTTCTAAAGAAACCAATCATCACCAAGTTTTGTTAAATGAAGATTTTGTTAGGAAAGATTCACTTTCTTGCTGCTGAAGCCAGCCAACCCTAATTAACAAGTTGGCATAGTTGTCTCTTGTGTGTTATTTCTTCTTCATTTCCATACATCACAAAGACACTACGTCTGATTCTAATATGTTACACCGGACTTTATATTAGCAAGTGAATGCTTATTTTATTTTTGCATGCTAATCATCAAAATCCTTATGATCCCCTGTTTTGGATGTTTTATAAAAGATTAAACTTATTTTCTAGTTCACAAATTTTTCTTAAAATTACAATTTAATCCCTGAATATCATAGATAAATGTCTTGATACTTGATTTTTTATAAACCTTAATTATTTAGTTCCTAAATGATTGTTTGTAAGAATTAAATAGTTGATGTTTATGAAAAATTAGCGATTAAAATACATATTTCTAATATTCAGGGACTAAAACATAGATTTGAGACAAACTTAAAGAATTTAAATTTTCTTTACCAAAAAAATACTACTAGGGTATCTTTTCAAATCTCAAGGCTTTTCCATTACATGCATGCATTATGTCCTGCGATTAATTATCTTGACCATGTTGGCCTTGTTGATTAGCAAGTTTCTCCTAATTTTATTTCATTTGGCGAAGCATATACTTTGATACTATCATTATTATAAAAGCAAAACATAAGTGGGAGCTAACTGTTGCGAACAAGCACAAAAGGTGACAAAAGCTGAGCATTTGCTTGGTTAAATTTACAATTAATCATTCAAAGTGTTCTCATTTGGGTCTGATACATGTGTAGAAAGGTGGGTATAAACAACAATATATCAGAATTCACTTTAGTGCTGCAAACAAGTTTTCACTTCAAAAGAATAATGCATTTTAAATTCCTTTCCTATTGATTAGGCTCATCATGTTAATTGCTGTGATTTGAATCTCATTAGTGGCATGCAAATAATTGTTTTCTAATTACTAATTAGATAAGCCTCTCCATAATGGGAGAGAGAAAGAGAGAGGAAATAAAGAAAGAGGGATATTGCAAAACACAATTTGCAAATGGGATGGTAATCCAAAATCTGCGATTTGACTTAAAAATTGGAGGAAATGAAGGAGAAAAAATTGAGGCTACTCACTCAATTGGTCCGACTAATTTGATAATGACCTAGTTTTGTCGCAAGTTCAATGTTAAATGGCAAGGAATAATTGTGTACCATGCTCCACCACTTTTCTCCGTTTCTTATCATTGTTGCTATTATGCGGAGCCTTCAATATTGGTAATAACTTTTAAGAGTAAACTAATAATCCGGTTGCTGAAAGATTATGTCTTATCTATTTCACTTAACTTTATGGAAATACATTCATTTCCTCTGCATTGACTCGATTTATGATACTATCGGAGTGAAATAAGTAGATCTAAAGAAAGATCACTGAGCTAATAACTCGGAATCTGAAAGGCTAAAATATACAATTTAATTCTTGAAAGATCAAAACGATATACTCATTAGTGCTTTTTATGGACTAAATAGTATACAATTTTAATCTTTCAGGGATTAAATTGTACATTTCAATCTTTCTGAGATCAAGTTGTCAATTTAGTGATCCTTCAAAGACCAATATATTAGTTTACTCCAAATTTTTAGTTATAAGGCATTAAGGTATGCCTTTTAAAGGACTTTATATACTTTATCTTTCCGAGACCAATATATTAGTTTACTCCATCAACTCTATGACAAATATATAAAAAAAAGATGGACTTTATATGCCTTTTAAAGGCATGCAAATATTATTTTTTAAATTGTAAAATCATTTAAACTAATGAATTATTTTTATTATGTTTTTAAAGTTCTCAATAAGTTAAATTGAGCTCCAAAAGTAACATATTTTCCTCGTTTCAAATGAAGTTTTAATAAGGTTGTAATTATGTGTTATTCTTAATGGGCCAATTTTTTGATGTAATTAGGACCATTAACAAATAAGATTAAATTGAATTCGAGAGTGATTCTGAAAAAAAAAAAAGAAATTATTAAAACTTACTCATCCAATTTTTTATTTGCTAAATATATATGATATATTGTTGATTTTACACAATATTTTTTTTACCTAAATTTATTTATTTTTTTCTAGATCATGATTCATGAATAACGAAATTGATTTGATCCCTGTTTTGTAAGATAGAAAGTAGACTGACTAGAGAGGGCGATGACAGTGTGTGAACCACATATATGAAATGCATGGGCCTTGATGGTGATGGATCAACAATTCACTCCCAACCTCAAATAGGGATTGTTTGGACGAACACTTTATTCTTGATTCAAACCGAATAATACTTTTCCACCCCCCGTGCTTCACAACTCCTATTTATATATATATATATATATATATTATTTTCCAATATCTTATAATAAAATTATATTCATATGGCATATGTATCACAAGTTTTTGAATTTTCGTAGCATTTTTTAACGTTTTATTGTGGATGATTTTGTGAGTTTTTTCGGTACTAGTGCCAAACTATTCCTTGACAAGGAAAGAAAAGGAAGTAGCATAAACATAAAGATTTATCAAACATGTGTCTTTAGAGCACATTTTAAGATTTTTTTTTTATTGGTTAGTAGAACATTTCATATCTTGAAATCTACGAAAATTAATTTAAAAGATAATTTTTAATGTTTAATAACTCACTTGACCAATAAAAAAAACCTTAACATGTGCCCTTAGAACACATGTTAGAAAGAACTAAAGCCATCAATGTTTAGCTCATTGTCTTTCTTTTAGTGAAATTTATTATTTCTTTTTGTTATTGGTTGGTTTTCAGCGAGATGGGAAGAGTTGTCTACTTTTGAATTGGGCCTAAACACAGGGTCTTATACAAAACATGGGAAAGAATAGTAAAGCTCCAAATTTTGACCAAAAAAACGAAGAAGAAAAACTCCAAATCAATCACCAATTAAGCTATGAATGAAAAATTCATCTTTCGTTATGGCTAAAAAAAAGTGAAGTTTATTATATTTTTTATGATAAGGTTCTTTGATAAACATTTAATACATGAAAAGAATAATGTACATAAGAACAAATATCAAATATATATTTTTCATATGACTAATCATAAAAAAAAATAATCAAATTCATGATTAAAAAAAAAATTATAATATATAAAGAATTTTAAATTTTTTTTCTTAATTTAGCAGGCTAACTGCTCATGTAAAAACACAAGGTTATGAATCTACTATAATTCTCGTGGAAATAAGTCTTTTTAATTTCTAAAAAAAATACATACTTAGTTTGAGAGATAGAAATTATAATAGACATGCAAAAGCGGAAAATAAATAAATACTAAAACATATCTCTATGAAGTTATATTTTGTGCTTTTCAAAAAGAAAAATAGGGATTGAATCCTCTAGAATTTCTTTCCATGCATTTTTTGTGGAGTTGAAGAAAAAAATATGAATTTCATGAAATAAAAATACATAAAAACTAAATTTTCTCTTTCTCTTTCTTCTCTTATTTCTCATACTCTACAAGAAATGTAAAGAAAGGAACTCTAGAAGATCCATTTAAAAAAAAAGAAGTTATATTTTATACGTTATTCTTTCTGAAATTAAAACAAGAAATGAATGAAATTTCCCAAACCAATACTCCAAGTAATAAAATGTTAATATGGCGATATCATGAGATAATATCATTAACTTGTTGACGAAAAGAATCTACCAAACTTTTCTGTAAAATTTATTGTTCAATAAGATTTATTTGTTTAAGGAGTATGAATGTTTATACCCAGAGGAAAAAAAAAAAGACAAAATCGTGAGCGGCAGGATTCGAACCTGCGCGGGCAGAGCCCACATGATTTCTAGTCATGCCCGATAACCACTCCGGCACGCCCACTTGACGATCAGGATTCTGCTTTATTTCATTCTTATTCAATGTTGTTCATCATTTATTCCAACATTCTCCTTTGAGTTCTTTCTTCTATGCAGTGATGTGAAAACCGGACCGGACCGGTTGGACCGCTACCCGAAGACACAAGCGAGTTGGTTCAACCATTTGAACCGGAATGATGGTTAGACCGGATTGGACCGGAAATAACCGGCCAAGAACCGGAAAACCGGGTCCAACCGCTGGACCGGACCGGCGGTTCTCAATTTTTTTTACAAAAAATCATTTTGAGCCTTGTAGGGATCGAACCCATGCCCTTTCTTCACACTCCTAGCATCTTTACCATCCCAACTATGAGACTCTATTAGCTTTCTCTTACCAATTGTTTTACTTATCTAATAAATTAATAGATTTAATGCATCTCTTAGACCCAAAAAAAAATATATAGAGGTTTATATTTAATATATTAAAAATAATTATTTATTGCGTCATCCGGTCTAAACATCCGGTCCGACCGATTCAACCGATCCGACCGTGAACCGAACACTTGTCCGAGTCTTTGTCCGGTTCGGTTATGACAACACTGCTTCTATGTTCCTTCCCCGAAATTTTCATTTTTATCTTTCTAAACGTTCAAAAACGTCTCATAAAATCAGGAAAGAGAAAAAAGATGTCACATAAACTACAAATAATATGTTATCTTGTACCAAATGAAATGGAAATGGTGCCGAAAATAAGTAAAAATACGTAAGAGAGAATGTGACGTCACATTATACAAACACACTCAAATTGCTCAAAATTTTAATGTATATTATTTTAATTTCTGAACTCATAATTAATTTATAGATAGTTATAATTAGGGATGGTAAATGGTTCGGTCATAAATGGGTCAAGGACCTATTTGTGACCCATTTATATTTGTTAAAGGTCGATCCAACCCATTATAAATCTATCTTAAAATATTTATATTATTTACTAATTAAACTATTTAATAAAATTAAAGATTAATGATTTAATTGGTAAACTAATTAATGAGAACAATTTTTCAATTATTCAAATTTAAGACTAAAGTGTATTCTTTTTTCATATTTTGGATTGATCTGCAATTTCCAAATTCTTTCATATTTTCTAAAAATTACATTTTAACTCCAAATTTTTTTCTAATTTTCATTTTAGTCCTCTAATATTATGATCTAGAGACATTTTTGTAAATTTAGAAAAATATTTGGGGCCATTATGTAATTTTTGCAAAAATTTGTGAAGCTCATTTTCCCTCCACTGCACGCACAATTTTGCAGGACTATAATGTATTATTTTCTAGATTTAGGACTAATTTCTAATTTTAATATTTTCCCAATATTTTTAAAAGTTACACTTTGACCCAATTTTTTTATAATTTTCATTTTAGTCCTCCAATATTATGATTCAAGGACTTTTTGTAAATTTTGAACTTATTTAAAGGCATTTTGTAATTTTTGCAAAAACTTGTGAAGTTCATGGACACACCCTCCATAAAACTACGTAATTTTAACACAAATTTGGGTTGGGTAAACTATGAGTTTGACCCAACCCAACTCAAATTTTAGTGGTTAATTTTTTTACCTAACCCATATTGGCCTATTATTTAACTGGTTGGGTTATGGTTGGTTAAAAGGATAGTTGGGTTGGGTTGGGTATAATTTTGCCACCCTAGTTATAATATTTTAAGATATACAGTATTAAATTTTTAAATTTTTCGCTTTAGTAAAAGCACTAATTTCGTTTCCAAACTTTACACCAGCTGTCAATTTTGTCCCCAATATTCTAAATTTTGGTTAATTTTATCCTTTGTTCTTATTTTAACTAAATATTAATGACAGAATCTATGTGATTAATGATATGTAATATAAAATTGATAGAAAAAGAAATTAAAATTCTAACTCAAATTGAAAAAACAGTATGCAGTCTATCTTAATTTTTTAAAAGAAATTAGTCAAATGATAAAATTGACTAAAATGTAAAGTTTGGAAATGAAATTGACTAAAAAAAAATTAGGATGAAATTGATTCTCAATAATAAAATTAGTGTTTTTGTCTTTCTCCTTTTTGTTTTCCTCCTTTTTTTTTTTTGGTCAAATCATGGCATTCCATAATAGAGGAAAACAGGCCCATCCTACAAGATGGGGGGAGTCCACTAAGGGTAAAAGAAATAAAGCAACAAGCCCAGCCTCAAATCCCACGAAGGGACAAAGCAGATTTGGCAACACACCAAACCTGAAGACAAAGAGACAAGAACACCATCAACACTGCAAGGCAATCGAATCATCCAAAAACGAGGTAAAGTGCCCTTCACCATCAACAGTGTTTGCAGATCTTCTCACCCAATTTACCCTCATTCTTGTATTCTCTCCTAGTGTTCTTCTTATAATCTTATGTCATCCATGAAAGCTTGGATCGACTCACCACATCTCCGTGCGACATTTTTTTGTTTTCTTCGTCGTATAAAATTTTCAAAATTAGGCGAACAGAAAAGAACAAGTTGGGCCAGAAAGCCCAAAATAAAAGGCTATGGGCTGGGTTGACCCGAGAGGCGTATGCCTTCATTCTATTTTCGGGTTCCCGCTTCCTCACATATATATAGTCGCTACTCGCTACAGAGGAAGCTTTCGCTGAGTCGCACACAACACAACACTGTAGGAATTCCTTGTTTTTAGTTTTTTCTGTTGAATCTCTGCCTCTCTCTACATACGCATGGTCTTGCCGGTGGAGATGGAGACCCAGAAGCAGTTTCAACTAGACGACCTTGGAAACCTCACAGCGTTTAACCCTCATCATAGCTTCCCTTCCCAACCTTCTTCCAGGTTCATTCATTTTGTTCTCTGTCTCTTGTTTGATACTTGTAAAGCCATATTCTCTGGGAATTTGCTTTCTCTCTTTATTTCATGCTTGCTGAATTGAGTGACAAAGGAGAGTAACTAAATTGTATTATGCATGGTGGCGCACCAGTACAGTGGAGGAGCTGTAAATTGTTGTATGGTCAAGGAAAGGATGTCTTCTAAAACATGAAAGACTTGGTGTTGTTGTCGGGTAAACAAATTGCTTTTTTATGGAAAAACCCATCAACCTCAAATGCATTCTGATGGTTTACCGTCACCTGGGTTTCAAAAGTTTCCATGGCGCACCAGTACAGTGGTTATATGGATCCAAATCATTTCACTCATTCAACCACAAAACCCACCTACACAACCAAATCCCCCAATCAAACATCGCCCTTGTTAACCGTTCTATGCTTAATTGTTTGCACAAGAGCCATCCTTTTCAAGCTCTAGCCATCTTTAAGGAACAATCTCAACTGTGTTTGTTCGAAAACATAAATGAAGTTACATTTGCTTTGTCTCTCAAGGCTTGTCAATGGAACTCAAAACTCGGGTATCAAATCCATGGACTTGCCACATCCAGTGGGTTTGTTTCATTTCTCACTGTTACAAATTCGTTGATGAGTATGTACTGCAAGTCTGGACGTTTTGGGAGTGCTTTGAGGATCTTTGAGAATTTGAGTCATCCTGACATTGTTTCTTGGAACACCATTCTTTCTGGGTTTGACAAGAGTGAGGATGCGTTGGGTTTTGCTCGTTCTATGAACTTAAATGGAATTACTTTTGATCCCGTAACATACACTACTATTCTTTCCCTTTGTTCAGACAATGATGAGTTTTGGATTGGATTGCAGTTGCATTCTCCTATACTGAAAGATGGATTTGGCTGTGAGGTTTTTATAGGGAATGCGCTCATAACCTTGTACTCCAGGTGGGGACGATTAGTGGAGGCAAGGAAGGTGTTTGATGAAATGCCTAAGAGGGACTTGGTTTCGTGGAACGCAATGCTTTCAGGACTTGCTCAAGAGGGAGATAATGGGTTGGAAACAGTCTCTATGTTTATCAAAATGATAAGAGAAGGTATGTTGCTTGACCATGTCTCATTTACTAGTGTAATTTCAGCTTGTGGTCATGAAAGAAATTTAGAGTTAGGGAGACAGGTGCACAGTTTGGCCATAAAAATGGGACACGAGAGACATGTTTCGGTTTGTAATGTTTTGATCTCAACATATGCAAAGTGTGAGGTCATAAGAGATGCCAAATTGGTGTTTCAACTCATGAGTGATCGAAATGTAGTCTCTTGGACTACAATGATATCTATGGATGAAGATGCAGTTTCGCTCTTTAACGAGATGAGAACTGATGATGTTTATCCAAATGAAGTTACCTTTATAGGATTAATCCATGCCATAACAATCATGAATCTGGTAAAAGAAGGTCTAATGGTTCACGGGTTATGTATAAAAAGCAGCTTCTTGTCAAAACCAACTGTGTGCAACAGCCTTATTACCATGTATGCCAAGTTTGACTCCATTCTAGAGTCGAAAAAGATTTTTGAGGAGCTTAGAACTAGAGAAGTAATATCATGGAATGCTATAATTTCAGGGTATGCTCAAAATGGCTTGTTTAAAGAAGCTTTTCTTACATTTCTGTTAGCAATGAAAGAGATAAGACCCAATCAATATACTTTTGGAAGTGTATTAAATGCAATTGGTGCTGCTGAAGATATATCCTTAAAACATGGCCAACAGTGTCATTCTACTTTGCTCAAACTTGGTTTAAGCACTGACCCGATCACTTCAGGGGCGCTCCTTGACATGTATGCCAAGCGAGGAAGCATAATAGAGTCTCAAAGAGTTTTTGATGAGACACTTGAAAGAACCCAGGTTGCTTGGACTGCAATAATATCTGCCTATTCTAGACATGGAGACTATGAGTCAGTGATGAATTTGTTTGAAAAGATGCAGATGGAAAAAATCAGTCCAGATTCTATAACTTTTCTCTCTGTCTTAACAGCATGTTGTAGAAATGGTATGGTTGATATTGGCCGTAAAGTCTTTTACTCTTTGATCAACGAGTACCACATTGAGCCAACTCCTGAACACTATTCTATCATGGTGGACATGCTGGGCCGAGCTGGGAAATTGAAGGAGGCAGAAGAGTTGGCATGTCAGATTCCAGGAGGACCTGGTTTGACTGTGTTGCAAAGCTTGCTTGGGTCTTGTAGGTTACATGGAAACATTGAGATGGCTGAGAAGGTGATTGATCGATTGATAGAAATGGAACCCACAAGTTCAGGTTCATATGTGTTGATGTCAAACTTGTATGCTGAGAAAGGGGAGTGGGAGAAAGTGGCAAAAATGAGGAAAGAGATGAGACAAAAGGGAGTGAGAAAAGAAGTGGGCTTCAGTTGGGTGGATGTTGGTAAGAGTAATGTAGATTCCTTGTATCTTCATGGATTCTCCTCTGGTGATAAGACTCACCCGGAGTCTGTGGAGATATGCAGAATGGCAGATTTTCTGGGATTAGACATGAAAGTTTGGAAACATAAAAGGAGAGAGATAGAAGAAGAGGAGTATGAGGATCATACCTAAAGATATTGATGGTTATATTATTTTGTCAATCTTTATAGCTTCATCTGATTTTTAAGTTTTCCTTTTAAAAGTTTCAATTGAATCTTTCATTTTAAAAAAAATTAATATAGTCAGTACCCTTAAACACTCATCAATGTACTATTCATGGATGGCAAGGAAATGGGGATAAACTTCTTGGATCTTCATTCTCCATGGAGTCCTGTGAGAATATCCAAAAGTGTAAAATCTAATTACAATTTACCTAATGTTTTATAAAAGCTAAGTAAAATTTTGACATCTGAGGTGATGATTATATTCTTAAAAGGGGCTTTTTTTTTCTTCTTGTTGATGTTTGTTATCTTTGTCAGTGGTTGCTTTCGGTGTTATTCTTTGTTTGAAGGGTTTGGAAAGCATTGTCGTTATGTTCCTTTTTCTCTGTTTGGAAAGCCCTGTTCTCTTTGAATTTGTGTTCTCTCTTTATTTGATGCTTGTTGAATTGAACGAGAAAGGAAAGTTAATTAGCTAAGTTGTGTTATGCCGGATGCTTATAAGTTTTTAATTTTTGAAAATTGTCCGCTGCTTTGAAGTTCAGACTTTTAAATCGAAATAATAATTTACTAATTTTGAGATAGTAATTGTTAATGAACTTTACTTGCTTAGTGGTGAGTGTTTAAGACAAGTTGTGAATTCTGCTTGTTGATCACTCCCTATTTCTCTTCTATCTCCACCTTTAAATTGTTGCTGGAAATTGTAGTATCCTTCTCATACTTCCTACTTATGATGAGATACACATTTGTTATTGGCTATTGCCATTATTAACCTTAATATCTTTAATAAACACAGGGAGGAGCTGGTCAAGGAATGTTTAGAAAGGGGCACTGAGTTAGTTCAAGCTATCGCAGATAGTCTCTTTAATTTGCCTTCTACTGAAGATGTTGATGGACCTCTTGTGAAGCTGCCACCACCAGTGACCAAATTGCCAAGAGAGAAGCATGTAAGTTTTTTTATTGTTACTTTAGCATTCTGGGATCATATGTAAATTATGCATTGTTGTGCCTTTCGTTCAAGAAATCCTCACCAGTAGAATCTTTATCTTTGTATTTCTCACTGTAGGTAGAAGGAATTGGTTTATGCAAACTGCTTTGGAACTACATGTTGGCTTTATTTTTTTGTTTCTTAGACATTCTTTCTGTGAGACTGGACAAAATTGACTTTTTCAGAGTATCAAGTGATGCAGCTGTTGAAAGTTCTTTTCTTTATTATATTTATTGGCATGCACTAGACATAGACAGTACACGTCTAAGTATTTGCACCCATGAGATAAAATGCTTGGAAGCAACAATAGAACATGTTTTTGGTATATTTTGGTTCTGTGAGTAATTATGTCAATCGGATAAGTTGGCTATTTGTGGACAAGAAAGAATCAGCAATCCACTGTCTCAGTCTTGTGTTAATTTGATTGGTTATTGGTTCAGAAGCATACTTGAAAGCAATACACAAAAAAAAGGTCTTATTTCAAATGAAAATTTGTTGAAGGAAATAAAATTTCTTGGTATATTTATATTTTAATTTGAAATGGATTAGCTATGTATTGGACTATTGGTTATCTTTACTTTAGATTTCATGGTTTTGGTGTTTTCCTTTTGTATTCCTACATGATGGGTCTGCTGGACATGGGCCCACAAAGAATAAGAAAAGTATGTGCGGGAGTAAGGGATGTAATGGTTTTATCAGTATTTATAGAGGGTTTTGGGAAGGAGAAAAGTAAGGAATTGGTTAGGGAAGTGGGAGAGGACTTGGCCTCTCAGAAGCCAAGGTGGGAGAGAGTCTAACCTACTTATGTTATTTCCATTCTTCTTATTGTTCTAGTGTTTTATCTTGAATGTCCAGCTTGCTGTGAGTGTTTGTGTGAGTTTTGTGTGCTGTTTTAGTCCTTGTAAGTGTGTCTTGGCTATATCCAGACACCATCTTTGCTTTAATTCTAATTAAATCAGTATAGGGTTCTATCACTACACAACAAGATTATTTGCTCATGAAGTCCATAATGCTTTCAGGCTTTCAGCTACCAAAGCCGAAACCTCCAACAAAATGGGAACTATTTGCCCAGAAGAAAGGTTAGTCGTCCAGCATATGTGGCAAACAAATGTTTTCATATTAGAGAACTTTAATACATTATTCTTAAATCTCGCCTCTGATCTTTGATGTAGTCAGATTGGACCTTGTTGTGTCCTATCCTAACCATTCAACTTTACTGTTATGTTACTTTTCAGGAATAAAGAATCGGAAGACAGACAAGCTTGTGTTTGATGAACAGTCTAAGACATGGAAACGCAGATTTGGATATGATCATGCAAATGATGAAGAGGCTATACCTATTATTGAGGCAAACATGAATGATGGTAACTACTATTTCCTTATGAAGTAGCTGTTTTTACAATTGCATTTACTATACCTGTTTAATTACAACGTATGGACACCTTTTTCGCTATCACTGTTGAGCACCCTCAAACCTACCACATTTATTGGAGTAAAAGTTTTAGTTTTGAAAAAAAAACATGGAAAACAGTATTAGACATGTTCTGCACTCAAGAAAAATTCAGTTTGATAATCTGGTATTGTAGCACTATATATCAATTGGAAGGAGATCCGAATCAAAACTATTAATGGAAGAATTTGACTGACATGTTAAATTAAATGCTATCTCACAATACATTGTCTGATTCTTTATGTTTTTGAACATGGTTATTTCATTTGAAAGTAGCGAATTATACATTGCTGACTCTGAACTCTGAAGTCACTCTAAACACTTTCCCCCCATGGGCCACTTTTGTCAAGCTAAGTTTTTTGCTTTCCCCTCAAAAGCTGCTCCAATAAATAATGCTACAAGGGCAGACCTCACAGTTGAATTGGTAAACCAACCACCAGTTTGGTTCAGTTCCAATAAATAATGCTACACTACGGTTGCTATGTAGAGTATGTCAGAGACCAGCAAAGTTTCTTTGAACAAGCATTAAATTTACATCAATTAGAAAAACTTAAAAATAAATCTTAAATTAGTTTGTTTTACTACATTGTGTCCATTTTTAACTTTTTAAAGTGTTATGATCTTACCTTTTTCTTGTATTAAAATAGTTGAATATTGTGTAGCTATTGAAAATTTTAAATAAAAAGCACATCTCTATTTATTTTGTTGGATTTTTTTTATTCTTGATAGATTTGCTCATATATATAACTTATTCATATTACTTTGGAAATATGAACCAATGACTCTATCAGTTTATGTAACTGCATATGGAGCCAGATTGGACTACTGATCTATTACTGGCCTTTCCTTTCCTATACTGTTGACTAGAGTGCCATATGTTATTCTCATTCATGAACCAAACATTTTAAATTGTTCGATATTGGTTAGTTGAAGTTAGCTATCCCAAATCATTTGTGAACATAATTTATGCCACTTGTATCAATGCATTAGTTTTTTCTGTTGAGTTATAATTGATGCTAGTAGAGTCTTATTTTGTAGACATTTTCCCATGTCTAGCTATATAGTTGTCCGTGCCTGCATTTGTTGGTTCACATTTACTGATAAACATGGTAACATTTTGCAGATCCAGAAGAAGATCCTTTTGCCAAAAGAAGAGAAAATAGGAAGAAAAGGATTGAAAAACAGGAGAAGAATAGGCTACAGAACCTGAAACAAGCTGCAAAAGTTGGTGCTTTGCCAAGGTATTTTTTTCTAAAATTTCAGCTAGTTCTTAAGCTGTTAATTTCACAGAAAGTAGTTTTGTCACTATTCATAGGAAAAATGAGTAATAGTTTTATCTAGATCCTATTTTATGGATCATTTGCTGCTTTTTAAAATATACAGTAACTTAAGGTGGCTTGGCACCTACAATATATGTTCACGTATCACCTTATCCATGATTGTGTCCTCTCCAACTTTCTTTCTTCCCATCTCCACTAGTCTTTTTCTAGTCCTTGCTATCGAAGTTCAGTTTCCTGTCATAATACATATAACTTGCATTAGTGAAGTTTGGATTACCTTCCTAAGAATACCCTGATACTCTCAATTCTAAACTTGTAATCTTACATACCTTGTGGTGCCCTAACTTCTGCTTAAAATACAATCATTTTTTCTTAATGTTCTTGTCTCTATCTTTGTTGCCTGGTAATTCCTCCAAGTTTAGGACCATTCTTCCAAAAAATTAGATGGTGATAAGATTTTTCAGGAGTTTGTCTCCTTTTTGAACTAGTGCTTATATATATATATATATATATATATATGAAATTTATATCTTCACCCTGATTCTTTCCCATTTGCACACATTCTTGTTTAAGAGTTTTCTCTCATACATGTTGTGAAAACTGATTAACTTTCTGTACAGCCATGTTCAGTTGGCTGCTACAGCTCTGCCTATCACTGGAACTCAGGCTGCACCCAGGAAAGTTACTAAGGATGAACTGGGAAATGTCACCGGATTAGCAGCAACTGCGACAGCTAGTGGTGGGAAATTCGACAAGAAGTTGCCAGGCGAAAAGGCCGCTCCTCATAAGGGAAAATATCGGAAGGTATGGCTCATACTCTTTCAGATATAAAGCTCTGTGATCTATGAAAAGTTTTTTATGAAGAAGCTTCTTGTGTAACCTTATTAATTGATCACCTTACATTGCTCTGTTTTCGTCCAGTTCCTGCCAGTGGTGGAAGGATCCGGGATCGGATTCCAGGAGAAGGAGCAAACACAGAAAGTGTTGAACAAGATCTTCTCCGAGAATTCCCATGAGATTCTTAATGTTGACAAGGTACACTTGAGTCCTTTTCTAATCTTGGCCCCAATTTTAACTGGAATCTACCTTGTTTTTAACTTGTCTTTCTGGAAATTAGGCTATCAAGACATATAATGTGAAGAAAGAAAAAAAACAAAGGAGTGAGAAAGGGAAGGCTTCTGCAACCTCAGGCAAAATGAAACCTCAGAAAAAAATACACAGAAGTCTCACAAAAAGGGAAGTTTCAAGAAAGGCAAGTCAAACTGAAGTTAAATTTTGATGGCTGGAAATTATATCACTTGCAGAGAGGTTTTAGCACTAGGTGTTACAAATTTGCTAACTGCTTTGAAGTTTTGTAGAAGATGACTTCATCTATTAAATAGCATTTATATTAATATTATTATTATTATTATTATTATTATTATTATTATTATTATAAATCTAATTTGTATATTTTGTATATTACATATATTTAAAATAATTACTATTTATTAATCATCCAATTTTATTATTACTTTAGTCAATTAAACCAACTAACCAATTAACTTGTGACTCATTATTTGTTTCATTGAGAACATTGCTTTGATACATTTAAAGATATTAGGCTAAAGTTCACTTTTGATCCCATAACTTTGGTAAAAGTCTCAATTTGATCCCATAACTTTTTTTGTTGCAATTTTGGTCTCATAACTTCCGAAAACGTCTCACCGTTGGTTCCAAATTAATTTCCATTCATCCCATAACTTCACTCATATTTGTTACGTCATCATCCAACTCAGTATGTCAAATCATCTTTAACGACAGATAATGGATGAAAATTAGCTTGGGAGTTGGGACTAACAGTAAGACATTTTCAAAAGTTATGGGATCAAAATTGCAACAAAAAAAGTTATGGGACCAAATTGAGACCTTTGCCAAAGTTATGGGACCAAAAGTTATAGGACCGAATTGAGACATTTTCCAAAGTTATGGGACCAAAAGTACACTTTAGCCAAGATATTAAAATTAAACAAATATATGTTGATACCGTTTGGTGGAAATAGTGAAGGGAACGTATGGGTGAGTTAATTAAGACCAGTGGATTCCTGAGTCCACAGTCCATCCATACACATACACTCTCTATTCTCCATCTATCATTCTATCTTCATCTTCATATCTTCTTCCCATGAATATGAACATACATAGATACATAGATAGTGAGAGAAGTAAGAGAGAGAGTGTGTGTGTATTGATTGATTACTGAATATGCCATTTCAGGTCGAATTTCTCAATGCCGGCAGTCTTAGGATTTCCCTCTTCCTCTCACTCGACCATGACCTTCTTCCTATGAATTATCACGCCACCACGCCTTTCTTTGTTCTAGTAACCTAAGCCTTAGCCCATGCATTTCCATTCTCATTCTCCTCACACTCTTCTTCTATTCTTCGCTAATCGAAACTCTTCTCTACAAACCTATTCATCGAATTCGCATATAATTCTTTCCATCTCCAATTGAATGATGGGTAGAGGAATTCTTGAATCTGGTGGGAACAAGGATGTAGTATTCTGTTCTTCGGGAATCAAGTTTGTTAGGGATTCCGTTGAGAATAACAATCCTTGTCTGAACGGCTTGTTCGCAAGCGTAGGTCAGGCAGGGTTTGGATTTGGGATTCCCCCAAACCCTCCAGTACCTCCAGCCGTCGCTAGTAGAGATAATAGCGGCACGAAATTGAGTGTGGCTATTTCGTCCTTGAAATACGTTGCGATGCCGGAATCTGGCTTTCGAAATTGGATGTTTCCAGAATTATTGATTCGTGACGAAGAAGGTGGCGTTGTGGTAGTGAAAGAGGAGAAGAAGAAGAAGAAGAAGAGTGGTGGTGGTTTGAAGTTGAAATTGAAGATTAGGAATCCGTCGTTAAGGAGATTGATAAGTGGAGCAATTGCTGGAGCAGTGTCGAGAACTGCGGTGGCGCCATTGGAGACGATAAGGACGCATTTGATGGTTGGAATCTGTGGAAGCTCTGCTTCGGAGGTGTTTCGTTCGATTGTTGAAGCTGATGGATGGAAGGGATTGTATAGGGGAAATTTTGTTAACGTAATCCGAATTGCGCCAAGCAAGGCCATTGAGGTACAAATTTATTTCTCATTCTGGTCAAGATTTCATCTTGGTATTCAAACTACAGGATAAAATCTTTTTTTGAGACTATATTGACCCTAACCATGATTCCATCTTATTTTTATAGTTATATCAATAAATAGTTGATAGAAAGAGAAAAAAATTACAAACTGAAGACAAATTGTAGTTGATTATTTTTGTAGTTGATTCCATCATCTAAATTTTCCTAAACTTTTTTTTGTAGTTGATTCCATCTTATTAATTTTTTCTTTTTATACTAATTCATTTATTAGGACATATGTGACGGGCTGTACACGGGTCGGGGCAGGTTTGGATCTGGCCTGGAAAATGCTTAGGGTCTGATTTTGGACCCAGGCCCGGCCCAAGACCCGACAGACCCGAGACTTGATTGGGCCGGGTCAGAACGGTCCGGGGTTGGGCCAGGTTGCAGAAATCCTTCTTTTTTTATTTGAGTTTTGAGGATCTAATCGAGTGTTGATTCATCAAATTCAAGATCCGTAATCTGAGATTTACCTGAGGAAGAGGAAAAAGAAGAGTGCTTCATAGTTCATACTTCATACGCCTAATTCTAATTCCAATTAAAACCGTGAAATCAAAATGGGTGTAGTGGTAAATCTGGTAAATGCTACTTTGTTCGTCTTCTTCCTGGTAATAGCATTCGCAGCTCCACTTTCAGCTCCCTACCCCGGGTCAGGCCGGGTTTTTTCATCCTAGCCTGGCCGAACACTATTCTCCTCCTTTTATTTGTTTGCTCGACCCAATTTTGTTTAGACCCGACCCAAATTGATCAGGTCCAAACCGAATTTGTGTACATCCCTATATGTGAGAGTGAAATCATTCACATGAAATGTCCAATTCAAAAATAACAACATAAATTAGACGGAATTGCATGTTAAACTAAAAAACGAGTCATAAAGTTTGAAGACAAAAAAGCAACAAAAAAAAAATTAAAGGACTAAAATAGAATTTAACCTATAATTTCAAAGACTAATGAGTTTTTGACATCTAATTTTTACTTTTAAGTTTTTAATATTTAAGTAGCATTTTTATTTTATAAAATTAAAATTTTGTTCTTATTTATGTTTAAATTATGTTAATTTGAATAACTATAAATTTTATATACTTTTTAATTTGATTATCAATTAATGATATTGATGTGTTTATACGTATTTATAAAATATCATAAATTTTTAAAAATGTCAAAAACATCTTTTTAACGTGTTATTTTCAATCAAGAAACATTTTTAAAGAATTTATACCAAATGTATTTTCAATGATATTTTTTATTTTTAATGAAAATGAAAAAAAAAAATGAAATCCAAACACTGGTATTTTGGCATTCTATTTATGTGGTTCATTAAAGAAGAACAAAAGTCTAGTGAACCCTTCGTTGAACTAGGAACTTGGATGCCTGTGATTAGACTGCATCTTCAGTTCATTAGAATAAGGTTTACATCTTTAAACTATAACTGGTTAGTTTTGAGCCTCTTTACTACTGCAAAGCTTCATTCTTCAATTTTCGCTCTGTTCGCTGTCTCACTCTCAGTATTGTTTTGACACCATTCTATGTACTCAGATTAGACTAATAAAAAACTAAAATGTGTACAATGCAACATTATGAGTCCCTCATTATAATTCTGTTTAAGAATATGAGAGAAACTACATAAAAACTAATTTGAAGTTTTATCCTTTGGAAATTGACAAAAGAGGGTTGTTGATACTTGATAAGCCATTGCTATCAATATTTTTTGAAAAAAAATTAGGATTTTCATATATGTTCAATACTTGCGCAGAATTTACTTGGCAGAATCTACATCTTACGAAATTTGTTGAGCTTTTGACTTCGTGTACATTAAGCTCTTATGCTCACAAATGTTGAATGTTGAATGTTAAATGCGTGAATTACACTACACTATCTTTCTATTTTTTGAACATGCTTTTTATGTCATCTGATGGAAGAAGCATTTCTGCAGTTATTTGTATATGATACTGTCAAGAAGCATTTGGCTCCTAAACCTGGAGAACAGCCAAAACTCTCAATTCCAGCTCCATCAATTGCCGGTGCTATTGCCGGGGTTAGCTCTACCCTCTGCACATACCCTCTAGAGCTACTCAAAACTCGGCTCACTGTTCAGGTCTGATGAACTCCCTGTCTTACCTATGCTCAGATACTTCAAATAAGGAGACAAATTCATGTATAAGACATGAGGGGAGACATAAAAATATTGTTATATCATCTGTGTTGGTGTGTTTATACTGCTACTTTAATTGCAGAGAGGGGTCTACAAGAACTTTCTAGATGCATTTACAAGAATTCTTCGAGAGGAAGGTCCTGCAGAACTCTATAGAGGCCTCACCCCAAGTATAATCGGCGTGATCCCTTACGCCGCCACAAACTATCTTGCTTATGACACACTGCAAAAAGCATACAAGAAAGCTTTCAAAAAGGAAGAAGTTGGGAATGTGATGACCCTCTTGATTGGATCAGCTTCTAGTGCAATATCAAGCAGTGCAACATTTCCACTTGAGGTAGCTCGAAAGCACATGCAAGCAGGGGCTCTTAATGGAAGACAGTATCACAATATGCTTCACGCTCTTACGAGCATACTTGAAAAGGAAGGCCTTAAGGGTCTGTACAGAGGATTGGGACCAAGCTGGTTAAAACTGATTCCTGCTGCTGGTATTTCTTTCATGTGCTATGAAGCATGCAAGAAGATACTCATTGAGAAACAAGAAGACTGACGACTTTAGATTCTTTCCACACAACATAATTTTGGAAATATTTTTTTTCATGGCAAGGAAGGGAAAACATTCTTCTTCCTTGGTTGTAGAGTGAATTGTTTGCTCACAATGTTAGTTATAAGAAGAGAGAACTTAATTTTTGCTCCTTTAATTTATACTAAGTTAATGATTTAGTCTCTGAATAATACATTAATACAAATTGATCTTGAAATAAGACACTACTGTCAATTCTTCAGTCGCTGAGACAAATTCATATTTTTTTATTATTCAGAGACTAAATCATTAACTCAATACAAACTTAAAGACCAAATTATATGTTTCTCTTATAAAAAAACAAGAGTTGTATGTAAATATTTGAAAATTTGAGGTGGAGGCTTTCTCTTTCAAATTATGATTGATAGATTGTTGCTTTGATGAGAACTTTCTCTTTATTTTGTAAAAAGAAAGATGCCTCTTTGCAGTAATATCGATTTGTACAACTGCGCACCTTGATTCGTTCTTGTTACAACCTACAAAGTCAATATCTAAAACCATTTGAGCACAAAATTCAAGTAAAAATATTAAAATAACCATATATGTTAAACCTGTATTTGAATGGAATGAATTCTTAGAAGACACTTTCGAGCTTGAAGATAAGTGCAACAACAGATAGTTTGGGGCAATGAGGTAAGATATACGTTTGGTCTATTCATATTGTTACATAAAGTAGCAATTATATTAAGTTTCAGTGTTCATATTATATCAGTATTGAACTCTCTGTGTGTGTGTGTGTGTGTCAATGTAAAGTTTAAATTTAGATTGCTAAACATTATGAGTGATAAGCATTTCAAGCAAGCTTAAACCTTTTGGAGGAATGATTTGACAAAGGCATTGTAAGTGGACACTTGTACAAATGATGCTCTAAAATCTAAATTGTAATATAAATAACAAAACCTGCTAGTTCATTTAATTTGCATAACAAAACCAACTAGACTCGTCTTTTTCTTTTTAAATAGTTTTTTAGTCTTTTACCCCTTATGCTGTGCTTAGATAAAGTAATTTTTAGAATAATTAGTCTTTAAAACAACCAAAATTTTATAATAAAATAATCTAATTAATTCCAAAATTACCTTCCCCCTTAAATTACTTAATGAAAACGCAACAAGGTTTGATGAATTACCGGTTTCTAATCTAGGGGTTACGTTAAAAGCAGAATAATTGATCATTTATCCATGAGGCAAGATAGAGGAAACTAAGCTATCATCCCTTAACTACCCGAACAAAAAAATAATTTACCAATACAACATATATGACACTTTAAAAGGTTGACTATTAAATCATGTGTTTGTTTTATGATCATTTTAGATTTTACTCAGTTTGAAACTCGATACTTCCCCAAAAACAAGCGTTTAAGAATCTCCAAGTTAATTCGGGAATTAAGTTACATATCAAATTATAAACCCTATGCAGCTTTTCTCAAAATTCACATCAACCACAAATCTCCATAGAATGGGCTAAACAAGTTCCTCTAACTATACACATTCTAAAGTAACATCACATTTAACATATCTAGCAAAACAAACAAAATTGACTATCACATTATCAAGTAACATCAAAATCAGCATATCTAGCAAAACAAAAAAAAATGACTTTCTTACTTGTTTCACAACCTCAATCAAATTATCCAAGCTACCAAATTCATCCAGATCACGACAATTAACATGAATCTAAAACAGTCAAAACCAGATAATACCAACAACTCTTTAACTCTGCTCTTCATCTCCATT
The DNA here is from genome assembly GCA_003254925.1 of Chamaecrista fasciculata. NCBI lineage: Eukaryota > Viridiplantae > Streptophyta > Magnoliopsida > Fabales > Fabaceae > Chamaecrista > Chamaecrista fasciculata. Next base: position 171,289 of record QANZ01029362.1, on the reverse strand, counting down.
ATCTCTTTCCTTCGTCTCAGCTGCCATTAACTCATCAAAGTTTGCGGTCTTTCCCAGAAGTATCTCAATCTGAAGCAAAAGAAAACCATCATCAATCTACTACCAACCTTCATGAAATAGTAAAATCCCACTTGGAACAACAACACTAGGCGAATGAGTATAAAATAAGCACATACAGAAATGAGGAGGGTAATTTAGCCCAATGACTTTCAGCCAATAAGATGACAAACAAGAAGCAACAGATAAGAACATGCCAACATTAATACGAGGCACAAAAACCCAAACCAGGTGAGGTACTTTGAAGCAATATCTCCGTTTATAGATCAATTTGCACAGCAATGATATAAAGTTGAATTAACACATTTTCATATACTTTACCTTTGCTTTTTGGACAGGTCTTCCTCTAGAGTCATCCTTGATGTCAACAGTTGAAGTCATGATCTCTGCACAAGGAGTCACAACTAGCTTATTTGACCACAGGATTTCATAGCTTGTTAAAATTTGAACAATAAGTGGGTGTTGATATTCTTACTCTTCTCAACAGCCAGTCCATTATTTTTCAGAATCTCGGCAACAGTCACCACAGTGGCAATAGCTAATAAACAAGAAAAAAGTACGGCAATAATAATGAGAAACTCGTTATCAAAGAAAAGAGATAACTCAAGCCAGATTCTTGCTAACAATGACAAAGCAAAACATACACGGATGATTTTAACCAATCCAAATTCATTCTAATTGTCAAATTTAAACAATCAAACATTAAAAATAAATAAATAATCAGCTTACAACAAATTGAAGAATAATAAAGAACAATTGCGAGGTCAGCGATTGCAAAAAGGAATTACAAGAAAGGCAATCATTCAGCCCTCAGGGAACCTAAGTTAACAAATTCCCTTACAACTTCCTCCAACACTAATCAACATACACAGAATTTCTTAAAACAGCCATATCCCACCATGAAAGTTTCAATAGCTACAATGGAAAGATACGTTATTTGCAGAACATATTATCTTTATCTAGAATACGGAAATGTGCCCTCATCCATTATCTAGATATATAGAGGCAATAGTACAAGAAAAACAAAAGGGTTTTGAAAAATGCTTACCCATTCCAAGGGCAGAGAGCTCGACTTCATTGTACTGTTGCATGTATCTCTGCATACACGCATAAACAAGAGAATTATCAACCGATTGGATGAAAAAGTTACAGCCAGTATGCAGATCGAAGGAGGAAGAACGAGTGATGGTGAAACCTTGGCAAGATTTACGTAGAAGAATAAAGGCTTCTTGGTATTAGACACTTGAATCCGATTCTTCTTTTGAGAATCTCCACCCAAGTTCATGGTGTTCACTCCTTCGGTAATTTCTTCCATTTGAGACTAAACAATTGCGAAGAACCCTAACCCTAACGTTAATCAGTTATCTTTCCGTCGCAAAATCTCTCTTCTCCGTTTGATTCAAGAACAATTTCGGCGTATAACAGAAGAGAGAAATGGATTCCCAGTGGTTTCTTGATTACTCATATCTATGCTATTATATGTAGGGGAAATTACTTATTAGCCCCCTAAACTATGACCTTATTTCATTTTGCTCCCTAAAGTTTTTTGTTGGTTGCCCGCCCAAATTTTGGGATTTCGCTCCAATTAATTTAAAGTTGAACCATGTCACATATCTAATCTAATTACAGTGAAAAAATCTCTCAATTTCAATAGAAATAGTTATATTATTAAACTTTCAAATTTATTATCTTATTTAAATCATATTAAATTATTTACTACTAGGATCAAACCCGCTGATCCCATGAAGTTTCACTTGCAACATTTTACTCCTTTTTATCAATGAAGTTTAACAAAGTGCATTTTCTCATCTTTAAAAATATTTTTTTTTATTTTTTATTTAGAATTCAGAATACATCTAAGTAATTCTCTATTTTTAAAAGTTTAAAAATAATATTTAGAGTTTTAAAATTTAAAAGCAATAAAAAAATTAATATCATCAAACATGTTTTTCATTTTTTTTATTTTAAAAATATAAAATTATTTTAAGATAAAGGAATCAATCAAGTCCAAGATTACTTAACCACTCCGTTAAACTTCACCAGCAATTTTTTTTAAAGAAGTAAAATGGTGCATGTGAAACTTTAGGGGACAAAACCATACAAAGTTTAGGGGGAATAATATGCAGTTTTTTCTTATATATATATATATATATATATATAGGGCTTTCAATCATGGGTTTTTTTTTTTTTGAGCAAAATGAATTTCATTAAACCAAAACCAGTTTACAAACACCAAAGGAAAAAAAAACAAACCAAACCAGACAGATGAATACAACCAAAAGAAAAAAAACTAGAAAAGCTATCCTATCCCAGTAGCCTCCTCCACCGAACCAGCATCCTTCAAACGAATAACAGTAAGAGGAAATGGGGGTGATGCCACCCAACCCAATGAGCACATATCCTCAGCACCTTTCTTGGCCAACCAGTCGGTAGCCAAATTGACACCTCTCTTCACAAGAGAGAAAGAAACCCTTGCAAAAGATCTCAACATACACATAATATCATTAACAATCACTGAACATCTCCAATCAATATCACACCTACCATCATCAACAGCCAACAATAACTCCCTACAATCACTCTCCAACAGAACATTATCAAAACCTGACCTTTCCACCATTCTAAGAGCCTTCCTCATAGCCAATGCCTCAACCATCAAAGCAAAAGAAGCTCTACAAGGACCACAGAAACCATCTAACACCATGCCATCAGCATTTCTAACAATCACACCCAGACCACCTTTACCCGAAGCTTCCTTAAAAGCCCCATCAATATTAATCTTCACACAACCAGCAGGAGGAGCAGACCAATTCCCACATACATCACTAGCAACCCTGACAGCAGTATCAGTATCAACACAGATATCACTTGCCAGTAAGAATTCAGTTGCAGTATGATTGATTTTCCCACAAACCCCAACAAGATCCAAAGGAATCTGCTCAAACACAACACTGCATCTATGCTTCCAGATATGCCAACAAGTAAAGCCAATATAACACCTGACAACATCACTAACCTCATTATTATTCACAAACCAGTCTTCACACCATTTCTCAAAGCTTGACACATTCCCAAGATTAATTCTGATATTTATATTGCTGCCAAATCAGATTCTTTGAGCCCATTGACAGCCAAAAAACAAATGCTCAACTGACTCCTCTTCACACAAACAGATAGGACATAAAGGATCCTGACCACATCTTCTTTTACACAAGTTCAACTTAGTAGCCAGAGCCCCAGAACAAGCTCTCCATAAGAAATGTTGTATTTTAGGAGGCAGGCATCTCCCCCACACCACCTTCCAAAAGTTCTCAGAACAAGAAAAAGAGGAGCTTGCCACATCAGATCTGCCTCTATCCTCACTAGACTTTGCAAAAAAAAAAAACCATTCTTTATAGTATAAATCTCATTCTTAGTACATGCCCAAACCATCTTGTCAGCTACAAAGTTATGGGCCAAAGGGATACTCAAGATAGCTCTACACTCATCCTCAGTAATCCACTGACTCAGATCCTGCAAATTTTAACAACCATCAACAATAAGTTCATTCACCATTTGCAAATTACAACTCAAACCAGGCTGAGCCACACCCAAACAACCATTTACAATACCAGGGATCCATTTATCACCCCAAATTTTGATACAAGAGCCATCACCAACCCTCCATATTAGATTTTTTGCCAAAAGATCTCTCCCAACGAGCAAACTGGACCACCCCCAAGAAGCACGTGCACCCTTCTTAGCATCTAGAATGCAACCATTAGGAAAATATAAACCCTTCAGCTGCTTTGCCCACATATCATCAGGGTTATTCATCAATCTCCACACCTGCTTAGCTAACAAGGCATCATTAAAATTAGAAAAATCTCTGAAACCTAACCCTCCACTTCTTTTTGACTTTGTTAGCTTATGCCAAGCTAACCAATGAATTTTACCCTCATTAGCCTACTTTCCCCAAAAAAAACCATAAATAAGACTATCAAGCTCCATACAAGTTCTTTTAGGAAATTTAAAACAATTCATAGCATAAGAGGGAACAGCATTACACACAGCTTTTATCAAGGTTTCTCTCCCAGCTTGAGAAAGAAACTTTTGCTTCCAGCCACACATCTTTCTCTTCACTTTATCAACCACCAACCTGAGAGCAGAGACCTTAGACCTCTCCCAAACAGCAGGAAGTCCCAAGTACATACCAGGAATCAACTGATCATCAATCCCCAAGCACTGACACACATCATCCTTGATCTCTTGACTTGCATTAGAGGAAAAAAAAACAACCCAGACTTTTCAAGATTGACATCTTGACCTGAGGCCTTACAGTATACATCAAGGATTCTTCTCATTTCAGTACAATTCTCCACAGAAGCTCTCATGAAGAATAGAGCATCATCTGCAAAGAAGCAATGTGAAAGCTCAGGACAACCTCTAGCCATCTTGGTACCTTTCAACTAACCCTGACCACAAGCCCTACTCACCAATCTTGATAACACATCAGCCACCAAAATAAAAAGATAAGGTGACAATGGATCACCTTGCCTCAATCCTCTCTGAGGGACCAAATCAGCAACTATCTTCCCCTCCAGTAGCATATTGTAGTTCACAGAAGATACACAGTGCATTATCAAATCAACCCATCTCTCACAAAAACCCAATCTTAAAAGAACTGCAGCCAAAAAATCCCATTCAATACGATCATATGCCTTCTTCATAACCATTTTTATTGCCACCTCAACCTTATTACCCACCCTTTTATTCTCAAATAGTGATAAGCTTCATGGGCAACAAAAATATTATCCTGTATCATTCTCCCAGGCACAAATGCTCTCTGTTGCTCAGATACAATATCAGGAAGAATGTCCTTCATATTATTAACAATGACTTCTGAAACAATTTTATCTTAACAATTTTATTTCTCTGGCGCCTCTGAACAGTGACAGGATGAAAGAACTTGGAATTCTTATCACCATACTTCACCCAATTTAACCTTGCCCTTTGCCCCCAATACATCTCCTCAAGCCTCCACTTCTCTTTAATTTCTCTGACTAATAAATCTGTTTTAGCAGCCTTCATATCTGACCAAACCCCTTGTTTTAAAGAAACCAACCTACCCTTCAGTTCCTCAATGGCCTTCTTATTATTAGGAAACTACACTTTACCCCATTTCTTCAATACATCCTCATAATTTCTTAACCTGATAGTAACATCAGTAGCAAGATCCAAAAGACCCAGGCCATCCTCAACACTCCATCCCTCACTAACAACCTCTGAATACTCAGGATGAGTTATCCAGAAGCTCTCAAAACGAAACCTTGTAGGTCCACCTCTGACTTTATGAAACAAATCAACCATCAAGAGGCAGTGGTCACTGTAAATCATTTCATGATGCACAATCAAAGCAAGAGGAAATTTTGCCCTGAACACTACATTACATACAGCCCTGTCAATTCTTTCCCTGATAAAATTGTCACCACTCTGCCCATTTGACCATGTAAACTTGCACCCCTTGAATTCCATATCCATCATATCACACACTCAAACATCCATCCTTGAAATCTAACAAAAGAATTAGGTAACCTGACATTGCCTTCTTGCTTCTCAGAATGAAACAAGAAGTCATTGAAGTCACCTACACACAACCAAGCCTCCCCATCTCCAGGCTTCAACTCAGTAAGATTTCTCCAAAACTCATCCCTCCCTTGATGACTAGGAGGACCATAAACAAAAGAAATATAGCCCACACCATCCAGACAACCAGAATCTACTCTAACATGAATAATAGTTTTAGAAACATCCAACAAATCCAGCTTCACAACATCCCTCCACCAAACTGCCAAACCACCTCCTATACCCACAGGATCAACATAAAAACTCTTTTCAAAACTAAAATGTATTCTCCTCATTCTCTCCATTCTCCCAGAACACACCTTAGTCTCCATCAAAAAAACAATCATGGGTTTTCAAAAATGTAAAATAGTAATGAAATCACAGCCTATTTTATTAACTAGGCATCATGCAAATCTGTCTGTGGAAAAAATATACCCACAGCCTATTTTATTAAATTCAGGTCGATTTTGTTCGTTTGATTTACAAAAATAACCAAATCATAAATAAGTCTCTTGTTTGCCGATTGGGCATGTCTCTGTCATTAAATAGTTTGTTTTGTATTCACCGAAAAAAAAAAAGGTTTGTTTTGTGAATGCAATTATGATACTCTTTCATGATAACCAACGCAATATTGAGCAATTGATTATGTCCCTGAGATGGTTAGTTACATTGTCAATTCTATACATGTCATTATCTTTGTGCAAATAATATAATTATGTACCCACCAATTGATTTCTTCTTTTGCTGCTGAAGCTTTTGCATTGAGAGCTGCATGTCTTTTTGTTGAAGCTGCTGGTTGGGAATTTATTGTCTTTGAATCGGACTGCCTGAGGTTAGTTGAGGCTGTGAATAATAGGATGATGGGCAGTGATTGGAAGTGTAGTAATATTGTTGCTGATATTGTAAAGTTTGCTGATGTACATCCTGATATAGTGTTTGCTTGGCCAAGGAGGCAGCTCGGCGTATGTGCCCTTCGGGTTGGGTGGGTTCACTTCCATCGCCTTTAGCCTCAATTTTGTGCTTGGATTGTTGTGGTGATTTGGGGAAGGATAAGGAGGGTATTGGTTAATGGTTTTTTTTTTTTTTTTCTGATTTGTAGTTCTTTGTTTGGTCTGTATGTTTTCTTTTTGCAGCTGGGGCTGTTGCCTTTTGCTTTCTGTTTTTTGCAGCTTTGTCAATTGGTGTGTGTAATCTTTTTTCTGGTGGAATGAAGTTCTTTTACTGGCAAAATATATATATATATATAATTATGTATCCTTTGTAATTTTTTTTAATTTGAAAAAGTAAAATAAAATCTAACCCTAAGGTCGTAGACCTAGTTGAAATATATTTTAATATTTAAAAGAAAAAATATTTACTTAAATAGTTAAATGTAAATATTTTAAAATAATAGTTAAGAATGATAAACAATAGTTAAGCTTGATAGATATTTATAAATTTTAATTGAATAAGCCTGATATCAAGCCATATTGCATTACAAAGTACAAACTATTTAGTTACAAATATCAAGCTGCATAAGCATTGTTGAAGAAAGAAACATCGAAAATATAATATTATCATTTATAGTCTAATATGGACTTCATGATCAGCAATTGGCCAGCAGCTCCAGTACATGCATATAAAGGAAATATGCTCATTATCAATGGACAATATGCTTCAGTGCCAAAAGACATCCCAGAACCTTGAATCCTCGACGGGAGAAATACTCACGTTTAGTGTCTAACAATATCTTGAATAGAATTTCCTCTAATAAAAATACGTATGGGAAACCAAAAAATAAAAAGACATCGCAGAACCAAGTATATCTACTGTATCAGAGACTTAACAGGGTATTGGCCACCAAAACAAGCGAGAGAGAGAGAGAGAGAGAGAGGATTGACAGGTTAGCCTTATTCGGTGGGGGATTGTTGTTCAGCAAGTAGCCGCTTCTCTTCCTCCTCTAGCCTTTCAAGCCATCTGAATCCAAGATCACATCCTGCTTTGGCAGCTATTTGGAATTTTTCTCTCGCCATCTCTACTGGATTTATTGCATGTGAACTCTTGCCCACTCTTCTTGCAGCTGTACCTCTATCCCGATTGAATTTTATCAATGATTCGGGGACCTCAACACCTGAGGCACGACACTTTACTTTCATTAGATCATTAGATGAGTCAACAATGGATTGCAAGCCAGATGACGTCCAAGCAAGAAAAAGAAAGCTGTTCACGGCCAACTTAATTGATATGCTAGCCTTAGTTACATGTCCAATTTATTTGACATCACTTTTCTCAGTACTATAATTAGGACAACTAATGTTCTTCTCTTAAAGGTTCTTCAGGTGACATACAGAACACTGGAGGGCAAATCATCATCTATTCATAATCATGCCATGATTGCGTCCTTTTTTTACCACCTATCAGAAGCTTTTAATAAACCTCTTACTTGAGAAAGAAGAACACTACTAAAGGGAAGCACCTGAGAACACCCACAAATGCAGCAGAGTGCGGGCCAGGTTTTGTGGTCTGATTTATCTTTACAGCGTGTGGATGGGAAGCAATCAAACGGATGGATGGGGAATGCATGGAAAAGTAATAATTTACCTTGTCTAGAAGTCTTAAAATTCAAGGACGTAGGGATGGGGGTGAAGAGGGGGAATAACTAAAAAGTCAGGTGACTTTTGTTTTAAAGACTAATTATAATTTCCTTTTTTTTACCTCCTAATTGTTTATAAGGGTTATAATGGAATTCCAGACTAAAAAGGTTTTCCCATTTTTAATTTTCCCTCACAGCCATCCATACAAAAAGAAGGTAGCTCCATTTCTTTACATCTTCATCTCTTTAAAACTTCCAAATATAGCCTAAACATTGAAATTTTTATGCTATGTCCTCAGGAATTATGATATATATCATATATCATAATACCCATGATCAAGGAAGAAAAAAAGAAAGGGAGTTGGGGAATACACCACACATATAACTAAATAGAGAAAATTGCAGCTGAGAAACTAACCTTTAAGGAGAAGAGATCCATATGCTATAGCTGCACCGGCATGACCCTACACACGTATACAAAGAGTAATATTAAGAAACAAATGGCATAATCTTTAATCTTTAGCCAAAAACTTGGAAAAAAAAATCTAATGGTTCTAATGATGACAGTTTCAAAGAACAGATAAAAAATAGAGAAAAAGTAATTTAAAGATGACATGTCTTTTCTGTATGATATGAACAACTCATTGAATGGCAAAACCAAGTGTATTGTGTTATGCTCTTACAGACGTAGTGCAGAGTACTTATACCATAACAAAATGTCCAAGAAAATGGGACTCAAGGGTTAACTAACTTGACATTAAAAGGAAAAATTGTCAATCAACATAAAGAGAGAAATGCTGAAAATGATTAGTACGCGTGTTTTTCTAAAAAAGTAAACAGCTTTTTCTCAATACATCTCCTACTACCTTCTCTGATGCCCTATGGAAACACCACAGTGCTGATGCAACATCTTTCTTGACACAATCACCCGTCAAATATACAGCCCCCAGAAGATAAAGGGCACCTGGATGCAACTAGAACAGAGTAAGCTCCAGTAAGATTGTGACAGACATTGGGATATATAATGATGAACAGACATCCTCCAGAGTAATATACCTGGTCCACAGCATTCTCCAAATAATGAAAAGCTAGCTGATCTGCTTGGACATGATCATTCTGTTCAAGAAGGGAGAAAAAGAGAGAGACAAATACCTATCATTGTAGTGTTCTAAAGGGGGTTCGATTGTAGTAATATTTACTGTAAATACCAAATAACCATATTGGGTGGCTATTCAGTCCAAAAAGGACGTTATCCCTAGACAGTGTGATGAGTTGGTGGTCATACTAAATTGAATATCACCACAAACAGCTCCTTATTAAATCCCATTTATTAATCCACCATCACAGATTCTCCGTTCTTCCCAACATGAATCCAGGTGAGTCAGTTGGAGAAAAAATAATAATGTAATAGAGAGAAAAAGAAATGCCCAAGGGAAACAACCATTCAAGTAACGTCAAAGAAGTATAATTAGAAATGCACAAAGGAAAATCAGGCAAGGCAATTAGGAATTATGATGGTTTACAAGGGAAGCTAAAATAAATCTGGAGATTGTAATGGATAATCATTAAATCATTCAAGACTCCCAGGGATGGATGAACAATCACAGTCAAAGACTCAACACTCGGCACCTACTTAACAAATGTCAGTCACAACACACAGAGTTGATCCTCACCTCAACTCTTAAGCGACAGCCCAAATCATACTGTGCTTCTGGATCACCCATGTCTGCAGCTTCTACCAATAAGGCTGCTCCTCTATTTCAATGAGAAAGGCCGAAACATTCAAAAACATGTAGACAAGAATTCAGAATGTAAGTAAAATGCTACACAAGTTGGAAAGGAAAAAAGATCAAGCTCAAAAACTCAGAGATCACACACTGGATAGGCATAAAATCCATGTAAACTGAATCAGAAATAACAAAGAACAGAATAACCAATAAATTTCCATTGCAGTTTAAGTCAACAATGGTTGCTATTGAGTGTGTAAGCATAGAAAAGTTCAATCCTCCTCATTCTGTTGGTCACCATATCTTAGTTTTAACCACAATTGGCCAGTCATTGTGAGTTTCTAATAAGCTTGGCAAACATCAGTTAGATGTATATGGAATCTGGCACGCTAGTAACCTATTTACTCAAAGGACGATGTCTACATCATCAAGGAAAAAGAATGTAAGGTAGAGCAGAAAGAATCTACTTACATAGTTTTATTTGCTCCCGGGACATGGTATCTCAGATGCAATTTGGCCAACCAATACCTTGCATGTGTATTGGAATTATCAGCCTCCAAGGCCATCTCAAAATTTTCTTTTGCTGTCTAATACCAACCCAAAATAAGTATAGATGAACCAAAAATTTGTGCAGGTTACAGCAATAGGAGTCAATACAGGACATCATCATAGCAGTCACTGATCTCCATTTATGGCACTATTTCCTTGCTCTTGAAAACATAAAAGACATATATTTTGGATAAGTTTAATTATTTTCAGTCTGGCATTTTTCATAAAACAACAAAAATAACAGCACATAAACTTTGTTCTAATGAAAGTTGTTAAATGCTAAGTTCATTTGACGTGCGTTTAAGGCGCCAGGAATCCAATGATGATTGAGAAATACAAAGAAATTTGCCAATGACTGTCAGATATAAAAGCATGTAAAATCATTCCAGAGAAATACTGAATGCCAACTACCATGATTTTCCTATAACATTGAAAAAATTGTTTGCATCTTTGTCATTCTATTATTACCTTTCACCTAAAACAATGCAGGCTAGCTCATGGTGAAGAACATTTCTATAAATTAATGACTTGATGTCCATTAAAAGCTCCATTACACGAAGCAAGATTGGATTATAGATTATACATATATCAAAAAGCTTATCATATAACCAATAGCAAGTAGTTCAATTCAGTGCGCTCCTGATCATACCATCGACAGAACAGGGAAGGCAGAAAACCAATCACAAAAGCACAACATCTTGAGACAAGCTCACTCGAATCCCGCTAGTCAATTTCCTTTTACTATTTTAATCCTATTAAAAGCCAAACAATAAAATACTCGGTTTCTCAAACAAATTCAGCTAAAAAAAAAAAAAGAAAACAGTGCGTAATGAAGTATGAGTAGGCGTAGAGTACCCTAAGAAGAGGAATGAGACGGTGATCATTACGCTCGCAATAATCGATGACTCTATCGACCTCTTTCAAAGCACTCCAGCCTTTAGCTATAAACTCCATAGCCTTCTTGTTCCTACTATGAATTTCTCTCTGCAAACACCAAGACCAACAACAACAATAACAAGAAGCCAAAGGTAAGTAAGACGATGAGATGAGAAGAGAAGAGAACTGGGAAGGAAGAGTGAAAGGAGAACGAACCTGTTGATTGAATTGAAAAACGCTACGAGAATTGCGAGTGAACCTAGCAAGCAACGCCCTCGGCAGCATGGCTCCGGCGAACCTAACGGAGCTAAGCAAGATGAACTGAAGTGGATGCGTAAAGGTGGTTACGCTAGTGTAGTTTGGTACTTCTGTGATTTGTAGAATCGGGCCGGGTTATCGATCCACACCAGATCCAGCCCACTTGCTTTTAATAATGTTATGGAATGACTCTCTCGGCGGCGACTTAACGTTTGAGGTTAATTTCAGTTATGTCTCTAATCGTTTGTTTTGTGTCAATTATGCCTCTATTGTGAAACGTTGGTGTCAATTATATTCTAACCTCAATTATTTTGGGCCAAAGTCCTATTTTGGTCCCTCAAGTTTGCTCAAAGTTCCGTTTCGGTCCCTCAAGTCTTTGACAAACTTTCCGGCGAGATATACGGCGACCTCAACGACTACTAAAACTCCTAATCTAAGATTTTTTGTCCTGAGTTCAATGGCGCCCTTCATTTTGCGAACAAATGACCGAAAATATGATTTTCGACGATTGTGTAATTTTTTGGCAGCTTTTCGGTCATTTTTTCGCAAAATGAAGGTCGCCATTGAACTCAAGAGGTCAAAAAACCTTAGATTAGAAGTTTTCGTAGTCATCGGAGACGCCGTGTATCTCGCCGGAAAGTTCGTCGGAGACTTGAGGGACCAAAATGGAACTTTGAGCAAACTTGAGGGACCAAAATAGGACTTTGGCCCCAAAAATATTGAAGTTATGGTATAATTGACATCAACTTTTCACATTGGGGGCATAACTGACACAAAACAAACGTTAAGGGCATAACTGAAACTGACCCCAAACGTTAGGGGCACGAAAGAGTCTTTTACCTAATGTTATTATAAGTTTGTAACTAATAATTTAATCCTTGAAAGATTATCGAGCTAACAACTCAATTCTTAAAATATTTTAATGCACGATTTAATCTATGAAAGAACAAAATTGTGTACTAATTAATTCTTTTTATGAACTAAATAGTATATTATTTTCGTCTTTCAGGGACTAAAGAGTATATCATCTTGATCTTTCAAGGATTAAATGTGTATTCCAATCTTTTAATAACTGAGTTGTCAGTTTGATAATCTTTTAGGGACCAAATTGTTAGTTTACTCTAATATTATTATATTATTATTAGGATAAATTATATTTTGGTACTCTATTCTATGGATCGATTTCACTTTGGTACCCTATCCTTTCAAAAGTGACACTTTGGTACCTTGTTCTTTGCACCGTTAATATTTTTGTACCATGTTCTTTCAAAAGTAACATTTTGGTACCATGTTATTTGCACCATTAATACTTTAGTACCTGTTCTATGGACCGATTTCACTTTGGTACCTTGTTCTTTCACAATTTGTTATCATGTTCTATCTTTTTTAAGGTACCAAAGTGTTAACAATGCAAAGAACATGGTACTAAAATGTCACTTTTAAAGAACATGGTACCAAAATGTTAACGGTGCAAAGAATATGATACTAAAATAAAATCAGTTCACGTAGCAGGTACCAAAATGTATTTTACCTCTATTATTATTTTGTATTTTTTTGTGTGGTAATTACTGTTTATTTTTATTACGAAATATTTACTTTTATAATCTAAAAATAATATGTAGGTGCTGAAAGATTGATAAGTTTAATTTTAGGAATCTACATGAAAAATATATAAAAAATTCAAACTAAAGTTTGTTCAAATAAAGCATATTCATATGAGTTTTATTAATAAATCATACCTGTCTGTGGCACGACCAAATTTTAACGACATTTTAATTTAGATAGTGGCAGATCTTACAATTGATTTGGTTCATTTTTTATTATTATTTTTTTTAATCTTTTGTCTTTTTTAAAACAATTGAGGTAAATGTAAGGAATGTGGGGTATGTTTGAGTTCTCCATATATAAATTTGTTGGCAAAATTTTTAAATTGATTGACAACATCAATCTAACATGTATTTGAAGTTGTGCATATATGGAACACAAAGCTTACAGCGGGCTCATACACTATGCAATGAGTCAATGACCAATGACAATGATCCTAGTTATATATGAGGTTGGGGCATAATTTTTTAGACTGCTTAAAAATTTTCTATAATTTAATATAAAAATTTAAATTTAAATTTCGGTTACCTATCCTTTCTACTGCCAAACTATTATACCTTAATATTTGATATATTGAAATTTTATATATATATAAAAAAGACATATTGAAATTGGATTTGGAAATAAGAATAATTAAGGTGGGAAAATGATAATATAAGGAAATTAAAATTTTTTATTTTTTCATCTCAATCCTCTATTTGTTCAAGTGAAATTTTAACTTTGATCGATATATTATGTCTTTGGCTCTTTAAATATAAATAACGAAATATAAGCCAGTAAAAATTCTCACCACTCAAACTTCTCCTCGTGAGGGATCACCTCTCTCTTTCATGAGAGATTTCACCCTGTTTCATATTAGGGTTATCGGCGGTGCTCTTTTCTGTGTGTCTTCTGCAGTGGTAGTTTTCAAATTTAAGTGGTTTTCGACGGTTTTCCTTTCCAGATCTGTGTGCTCTCTGCTCGTGTCCGTGTGTTTTCTGCGGCGGGTTTTGTGGTGAAGGCGTTATGGATCTGGTCTGGTCTATTTTTTTTTTTTGTGTTTCCAATTCTTTAGATGGTTGTAACTTTAGTTGGATCCCTAGATCTGTTAACTTGGCAGCTGATTGTCTTGCCAATTTGTCTGACACGAAGATGAGTCCTCTTGGATAGGTTGCAAACCCCCTTCGTCAGTTGATGTTCTTTCTAGTTTTCTTGTTGATGCTAGGGAGAGATTTGATTATTTTACTGTATTTTTGTTTGTATTGTGCTTGACTTTACCTTATTTTTTTAATGAATTATGTTTCAGGCAAAAAAAAGAATTCTCACAAATATTTTTATTTAATAAAAATAAAAAATGAAATGTCAAGTTTTAGAGATAATAAGAGAGACAAGGAATCGAACTTCTTCTCTGGCAAAAAAAAAAAAAAAAGAAAAAGGAATCGAACTCCTTGAGTCCTTGTAAACTTTCGGCCCAAAAAAAAAGGGTACTCCTTGAGTCCTTGAAAACTTGTCTTGTGTTTTAAAATAATAGTTCATAATAATAATAATAACGATAGTGATTTTTTTTTTGTGATAAAACAATAATAATTTAAAGTCTCCGTTAGTTTTACAACAAATATCTCTCTTATTATTTCTAAAACTTGACTTTTCATTTTTTATTTTTTTAAAATAAAAATATTTGTGAGAGATAGAGAATGATTGTGACTCAAGTGTAAAAAAGCTATTGTCCAAATATGATGTTTATCACTAAAGAAATGTTTCTGAAATCACTTTAATATTAATCAATTCAACAATATATTCTCAATACCTACATTTTTCAAAAGTAATCATTGACCGTTTCAAGGCTTCTAGTTACGTAGTGACAATTTTTTAAACAATATTATATTCGTTCCCATATAACTATTGTATTAATATCTTTGAAGAAAAGAATCATGGTTTCACATTTCAATTGATCCAAGGTCAAACTTTAAATTGGTCCCAAATGTATTTGATATATTTTAAATTGATTCAAAATATTTCATTTATTTTAGATTGGTCCCATATATTCTCCAAATTTTTTTATTTGATCCAAAACTACTGAATGTACTTATATATCTCTCATTTTAAATTTGAATGCGATGAATTCAGAATTATAACCTACTTTTTGACATGTGCTTTCTCTATCCAATTGAGACAGTAACAAACGATATTAAATTGAGTCTCAAAAGTGGGTTGTTAGTTTCATAGTCAAACAAACGAAGTTGGTAATATCTATTTTGTTTCAAGTTCAAATGCGAGGAGTCAAACACTATAAGTTAACTCTTGAAGAATTTTTTCTCTACTCAATTGAAACCATTAGCAAATGAAGCCAAATCGCAACTCGAAAATAGGTTTGAGACTATACATCTAGGATCTTTCACTTTTACTCCTAAACATACTTTAGAGCGTGTTTTGAGCTTGCTTGTTGACGATCTTAACTAGACAAATAAATCAAGAGTTAACACATAATTATAAAATGTTATATTCAAATTTAAAACGAGATAAATATTATTAATTTCACTTTTTTTAATATGAAACGATCACCTCACTTTTGGAAACTAAGTTGATGGCCTCATTTGTTGACGATCATAACTAAATAGAGAAAGTATTCATAAAAACCAATATGTTAATTTATCTTCAAACTTGAAATTAAAGAGATATGACTATATTAAATAGTTTGAAACTAATTTATAAATTTCTAAAAACATATAGGACCAATATAAAATAAATAAAACATTTAATACTAATTAAAATTTAATTAATACATTTGAGACCAATTTCAAAATTCGACCTTAATTCAACAATATTGGGGGAACACGACTCACACAAAGCAAGATAACAAGAAAATTTAATAGACAACCATGAAAGAAAATGTCTTTTCTTACATCTTGTTTCTTTTCTTGTAAGGAAAATATTAATGTGAAGTTTATATATTCTTATTGATAAATTTTTTAATTGAATGTGCAGAATGATTAGGCAATTTCCCTTTTATCAATAAGAATATATAAACTTCACATTCATGTTGCCTAATTGAAAACTGTAATATCATTCTGCACATGAATGTGCAGAATGATATTACAGTTTTCATGCAATTAAAAGGTCAATTTAGGCAATAAGAATCATAATAAGGAAAATTATTAGGCAACATGAATGTGCAGAATGATATTACAGTTTTCATGCAATTATCCCAAAGAAAACAACGGTAATAACATGCTAAATTGACCTTTCATATGTTCAATCTTCAATGAAAAAGAATGAAATCTTTGGACTGGCTTTCAATAAAACAGAGGGTTACGGTAATGGACAACTCATCGCAATTCACAATTTACCTTAATAATTACCAAAAGGGAGAGAAAGTGATGCGGTTGTAAATTATACTCAAAATAAATAATTATTATGGTTGTTTTGAATTTTTATTTTAAACATATGATTTTTTTTTTTTTTCAAAAGACCCTTTCATGCCCTTAATGTTTGGGGTCAATTTTAGTTATGCCCCTAATATTTGTTTTGTGTCAGTTATGCCCTCAATGTGAAACGTTAGTATCAATTGTACTCTAACTTTAATTTTTTTTTAGCCAAAGTCCTATTTTGGCCTCTCAAGTTTGCTCAAAGTTCTGTTTTGGACCCTCAAGTTTCTGGCGAACTTTCCGGCGAGATACACGGCGACCCCGACAACAACGAAAACTCCTAATCCAAGGTGTTTTGACCTTCTTAGTTCAATGACACCCTCCATTTTTTGTGAAAAAATGACTGACAAGCCGTCGAAAAATTACATAGTCGCCGAAAAATTACACAATCACCGAAAATCATATTTTCGGTCATTTGTTCGCAAAATGAAGGTCGTTATTGAACACAGGATGTCAAAAAACCTTGGATTAGGAGTTTTCGTAGTCGTCGGAGCCGCCGTGTATCTCGCCGGAGATTTGAGGGACCAAAACGAAACTTTGAGCAAACTTGAGGGACCAAAATAAGACTTTGGCCCCAAAAAAAATGAGGTTAGGGTATAATTGATACCAACGTTTCACATTGGGGGCATAATTGATACAAAACAAACGTTAGAGACATAACTGAAACAGACCTCAAACGTTAGGGGCACGAAAGGGTCTTTTGACTTCTTCTTTTTTTTTTTTTAAAAAAAATATCAATATCACTATTTTTCTTATTAGAAATTAGCCAAATATAATAGTCAAAACATTATATTGGTCCCTGAAGTATAGATTGAATTCCATGTTAGTCCTTAAAGTATCCTTCATGTTGTTTTAGTTTAGGGACCAATGTAAGATTTTGGCTAAACATTATAAGGACCAAAGTGTTAATATCAATAAATTAGTTAAAAAATATTTATAATCAATCCTTTTTTTTTTGGCCGAAATTTATAATCAATCCTTAAAAGTAAAAC
Source organism: Chamaecrista fasciculata (assembly GCA_003254925.1). Lineage (NCBI taxonomy): Eukaryota > Viridiplantae > Streptophyta > Magnoliopsida > Fabales > Fabaceae > Chamaecrista > Chamaecrista fasciculata. The sequence continues at coordinate 153,645 of QANZ01029362.1, read as the reverse complement.
AAACAAAAAAAACAAATCACATCACATCACGTCACATAGCAAATAATAAAAATAGAGCTAATTATTTTAAAAAATAACCCATGAGATTCACCCATCAATTATTTTAATGTCAAGGAAGTGTAAGAAATGAAGAAAGAGAGAGCACGTGGTGTCTACATTGGTCATTTTGAAAAAATCTTGGCATTGGCAACACCAAAAAGACGCCGTTCTATTTGAAAGGAGGAGGATCCAACAAGAGGGGAAATATTGAAGAACAAGAACAAGAAGACGAAGAAAGATATATACCATCACCGTCCTTATTTCTTAGCTCTCCGATCTCTTCTTTCTCATCACTCTTATCATCTCTTGTGTTCATTCACATTCCCGATTTCACCTTCTTTCTCTTCTTCAAGATTCCGAGTCGTCGATTGCATGGGTGCAGCCAACACCTGGAACGCCATGGAAGTAGCCGAAGAGGCTCGCAAAGACTACAGCTCGCAGATTCTTTCTTCCACTCTCACCGTTGACACCTCCCTACCTGATCCCGAAATGAAACGTCGCATCATGTTCGTAATCTTGACTCTACGCGCGCTTTCTTTCTCTTGTGCATCTTGTTACTATTTTGAATCTCCTCGTTTCTCTTTTCTTTTCTTCGTTTTCTTTTGATTTGATTATTGCGTTGGCTTGACGCGATAATATGGGGGATCGGAGTGGGTTTTTATTTGTATATTGTGCCTCAATTGTGTTAAATCCGCGGGAATCGGATTCCGGTCAGAAAATATGTCTACTGTTCTACTGAGCTGGAAAAATCGTAAGATTTCTATTTCATTGTGATTCATGCAGTGAGTTGTGCAAGGATATGTTCAAGGGATGGTCGAAGTTGGATGATTCGCGCTTTGATGTTGAGACGGTTTCTGGAGGCATCACAAATTTGTGTGAGTAATTTCCGATTCTTGCTCACAATCTTGATTAATTATAATCTGAAGGAACTTATCTGATAAACGAACTTACTTACTGATGCTGTTTCTTGTTTACTTTTTATTCATGCTTATTTCTTCCTTGTTCTATGTACAACGATGTAACTTATAGTGTATCGTTAACTCTCAGTGCTCAAGGTTTCTGTGAAGGAAGAAAACGGTGATGATGTTTCTATAACGGTCAGATTGTACGGACCAAATACTGAGTATATCATCAACCGAGAACGGGAATTGCAGGTAAGACTTTGTACTCTATGATATAGTTAAATTTATGGTTAATCTCCAATTATAGATGGAATCCAGCTGGAAACTTGATTTTTTTCGTCATTCTTGTAAATTTTGTACTCTGTCTAAGTAATTATTCGAGTTACATTTTGGTGTTTGTGGTGATAATATTCCTGATGATGAAGTATAGCCTTTTTTATTAAGCACGTTCAATCGATTGGCCATTGGAAACTGAATTGGGGTTCTTTTTTTATGAGCTGTAATGAATTTTAATCTTGATAAGCTGATTTTAGCAAATGGTAATTCAATGAATATTCTTTTCCCCTTTTCTTTTTGTGAAATGGTAGAAGAATGTTTTACTAAGAATCTAGTTTCTACCGCTTGCTACATATTTATTTAAATTCCTATTGTTTTTTGTTTTTAGGAATCAGAGTTTTAGAATGTCTCTCAGCATTTTACATCCAATTCCATTCCACTCTTTTTCGGCCGATAAAATTTAAAACTTAAATTTTGGAATCATTAAGTTTACAAACAATTGAATAAGGGATTTACATGTGTGTTTAAATTTGAGAATCATGAAGTCTATGACTTGATCTTTTTTCCATGCATGCATGATTGACGGTGTCTACATAATGATTAAATGGATTGAAGATAAGTACTGGAAAATAAAATTTGGTGTGGCAGCATAGAAATGCCTAGAAGAATTTGATTTTGGTAATAGTAATAAATGGATTCTGATGGTGCATTTCTGTAGGTTAGATTTGTTTTCTTTTTCTTATGTTCCCTAGTCATTACTTGCATGCTCTACCTTGTAATTGTTAGTCAAATATTGTTTAGGCCACCAAATGCATCTCAGCTGCAGAATTTGGTGCTAAATGGCTTGGAGTTTTTGGTAATGGCATGGTGCAATCTTTTATCAATGCCCGTACTCTAAGTCCATCAGGTACACATTTGCTAAATCACTTTAAGGGTAGCAGTGACATATTTTGTTGCTAATTATTTTGGTTCAAACTTGAAACATATCTAAAAAGTGACTCTTCATTGAATAGTGCATATATCATACAGTGCTGAGCAGTTGTGAGAATTTCTTTTTTTTTTTTTGACTAAAAATTAGCATTTACTTGGTCTAAGTCTTGTAGTAAATCCCTTGCTGGATAAACTATAATTTACAGCTGGTTTGATGACTAGGTTTACTTGACAAGTGATGATCCTGTAATAAAGACTTTAAATTGGTTGAGTTTTGAACACCTTTTGCTTCAAATTAAACTTGCATTTTTTACTCGCTTTCCACAGCTTTAGTTCCTTTGCTAATTCTTCTGCCCTGTTACTTTCCCTTTAGTTTCGTGATGTGCTGATTTAGTAGAATTTGAAGTATAAGTTTATAATTTGAATATTGCTCATTTACTTAAGCAAATGCACTTTTGACTCCTTGCGTTTGACTACAACATGTTTAACAACATCAAGTATTCTTTTTCTGTCGCAGACATGAGGGAGCCAAAGCTGGTTCCTAAAATTGCAAAAGAAATGAAAAGATTTCATCAGCTGGAAGTTCCAGGTTCTAAAGAACCTCAGTTGTGGAATGATATCTCCAAGTTCTTTGAGAGAGGTCCTTCTTCTTTTTTCGTTTTTCCTTGAGCTGTGTTTGTTGTTGGCTTTGTATTCTCTTTGATCCTTACTCTGGATTTACATCTGTCCCTTTGGTTTTTGACCACGTTTGAGGCGCCCTTCAACTTTGTCCTACTCCTGTTTCAGTTCTTGTGAGAAAAAGCTTATGATATAAATTATGTTCATTAGGATCTCTTATCCTATCCCAATTAATTGCATTGTCTAAAAACTGAATGATGTATTTTCCCTGTAAATAACCTAGCACATACCAAATCCACTCCTGCCAGAAGCTGGTATATGCTTGAAATGTTTTTTTGGCATTTTTAGTATTTGAGTTGTTTTTTTTTTCTTTTACAGCATCTGTTCTTGAATTTGGTGATAGTGAAAAGCGGGAGAAGTACAAGACAATTTCATTTAGCGAGGTCCAAAATGCACTTGTGGAGCTCAAGGTACTTGCTATGGTTGTATGTTTCCTGAATTGTTGTATTAGATTAGTATCTATTTGTTGTTGTCTTAGAAGAGTCAAGATGAGCAGAAGTTATCATCTTCTTTGGATGGGCAATGCTAACTTTGTCTCTATATATGGCAAATTGTAGTGTTTTATTTGTAAGCTAGTAAACATTATTGTTCAATATCTCTAGGCTCTGATTGGTTCCAGATTATGGTGGTCTGCACAGTGACAAGCAGAAGCACTTGCCATGTTTTATTTTTGTTTGTCCAATTGCATCTAGTCATTATTATACTAGAACTAGGAGAGAGGGGAAGTGTCTTTTTGTCCACAGTCTTGTATTTCCAAATATCTTTCCACCCTTTTCTTTTTGTTCTGAAAGCACATTGTGAATGATACCATGAAAATTAAGAGGCTGAGATACTGTATGAAGCTCTTACTAATTATCAACAAAATTTTATTGTTACTGAAATATGTTTCTTGATATTGCAACAGAGTTTGACTGATCGTCTGAATTCTCCTGTGGTTTTTGCTCACAATGACCTTCTTTCTGGAAATATAATGATTAATGATGAACAAGGTATACACAAACATTGTTTACAAGCACAGTCAAGCTTCCACTCTGATTGATTATGTTAAAGTATATATATATTTTTCTGGTAAGGTGTTAAAGTATATTTCTAAAAGATCATAGTATGCTTATGAGCTTATCTTTTGGGCAACTTCTTAGTAACTAATTTTGCAATCTTGTATATTTTGTGCGCTCTTCTTCTCTTACTCATTTTTTCATTTTGAATTGTCTATGAGTCTTATCAATACATGAGGTCATACATAAATTCTAATCAAAGGAAATTTTTTCCGTCGTATTGTTCTTTCTTCATGTCAACATTTTTGCTTTCTCTATAAAATTCTTGAAGAAATCAGAAGTACAAGTTATTTATTGGCGATAGCTATTTATATGTTGTAATTCAATGGTTTCTAGATGGTCTTAGGATGAAATATGTTGCAGTAAGGATCATAAGATTTTGCGCAATGGGGACCCTTTTTCAGTTTTATGGAGTTGAACTAAAAGAATAGAACAATAAAGTAATAATGAAATAAAACTTGCCTAGTGTATTTGATGTAGGGAATGCATCCTCATCATTTATATCCATTTGTAAGAAATTACTAAGGAGTCTTACATAACTTCTGCTTTCGCATCTGGTATCTGTAGTGTAACATTTACATATGAACTGGGAATGTTGACCTGACCAACTTATTCATTAATTGACATGGGTTTTTCTTCATATTTCATTGACTTATCATCTAAACAAATCTTCAGATAAGCTTTACCTCATTGATTATGAGTATGCATCATACAACTATAGAGGCTACGACATTGGAAACCATTTTGCAGAATATGCAGGCTTTGGCTGTGACTACAACCTGTAAGTTCTTGTGATCCTAGATTCGATCTACTTGCTTCTCTCTATTTTAGCTTAATTATTGTTTTTTCTTTTAATTGGTTTTTGAGCGTTTTGTTTTTGCAGGTACCCAAATAAAGATGAACAATATCTCTTTTTCAGGCATTACATACAACCTGACAGCCCACAGAAGGTATGTAATCTCAGTGAAGGGAAAATTTGAAAGTTTAGGGATAAGTTTTGGCGAGCCTTTCTTGGGACAAGCTATATTTTGGATGCATCTTTTTAATGCATTTTAGATGGAAATTGATACTCAACCCCAATCAATAAAATTAATTTCACTGGCCAGTATCGGCAATTGCATATTAACCCTGCATCTATTCTGAGGGCTCTCAACGCAAGCATTTATTTATTTATTTCCCCACAAACTACTTTAGGTTGGCTTTATGGCTTGATCTAGGTGCTGATTTTCCATGACTTATCATCCCTGATCTCCATGCTTTGTCTATCTTGATACTATAAGATTTCTTGATAGTTCAAGCACCCTTGTGGACTGAGTTTGTGAAAAATCAGAAGACACATGCTTCTAAATTCTAATACTCTTATGCGTTTATATTATAGTGCATTTTTTTATGATACAGGTAGCTGAGGAAGATCTTCAGACTCTCTATGTCGAAGCAAATACATATGTATTGGCCTCTCACTTGTTCTGGGCTTTGTGGGGAATAATTCAGGTATAATTTGTTCACCTTTAATGCTTGCTATGCATTGCAAACCATCCATGTCCATGTCAGTTACTTTTTTTGTTTTTGCTGATCATGCTGAACAGGCCAACGCGTCGTCGATTGATTTTGATTATCTCGGTTACTTTTTTCTGCGATACAACGAGTACAAAAGACAGAAGGAAAAGGTTTTCTTAATGGCAGAATCTTACCTTTCATAATGCAGTACTTGAACTATACATAACAAGTAGCGTTTTCTATATGGGAACGGATCAACTACATTATGAATTACTGAAGTAGCTGATCCTAGCCGCTCAATGAATTAGTATGAGACAAAGTATGATCAATCAATAGCCACTAAATAATTCACGTACTTCAGCTAATTCGCACTACAGCATATCCGCTCCCTTATATCATGTTTTCTAGCTTGAGGTTCTTGATTCATGTTAGATATTTGTGTAAAATATCTTTTGTAGTCCACTTATGACAGTGTGGTAACAAGTTTTAAAACTAATTCAATATGACCTTTAGGGTCAACTGTGGCTTCATGTTGTAATAGTGAAAACTAGGGTGATTTTTTTTTTTTTGCCCCGGAAAACTAGGGTGATTGGTTGATGTATTTTTTTTTTTCAGTTCAATAAGTCAGATATTGATGTCATTTGTGCTACTAGTTTATATTTTGTATAACAAAGTTACAAAATATTTCTGCCCTACCCAAAATCTCTCTCTCTATCGCTATGTCAACTAAAAACGGTCCAAGTGTTCATCTATCTCTACATCTTTATCGTTGTAGGATATTTGGAAATAAACAAAAATTATACAACTTTGGAAGCTGCAAATTAGTTAATTTGGGGTTATTAATTGGTTATAGTTCCAGTAAATCAACAAATAGATTATTAAAAATAACTGGATAGGCTACCCTTTCAGCTAAAGTTTGGTAGATTCTCATTCATCATTCATGAAAATTGCTTTTTCTTAATCAAATTCAATTAATCACTCACCTGTCAAGTGACTCGTTGATGCGTGCAAATATCAACTTTCCAACATCTATTCAGTCTGCCCATATACCAATCTCATGGTTTATATCCCAAATTTATTGCAAAATCAACCTTTTCCTTCATGCATCTTGTATCAGTAATAGTATAATACTTTAACTTCACATCTTCTCAAAATAATATTCAATACCACAATAAGATTTAATTATGTACAAAGATTACAAACATTGAAAATTATCTGTTAACAATGAACTGAATCCACCACAAACTCAAGGTTAAAGCAATGGTACCGACAAAACCCTCAGCATTTACAACTATGCACAACCAATAAGCATTTGAATGAGTTCTCTCAAACAAACCCACTTGACAGAGCTTGATGTTAAACTCAATGAAGCCACATGTATTGTTGTACACAGTTGTAAATGCAGAGGTTCGGAAAGTATTGTTCTTCATAGATATTCCTTGCAGCAACACAACAATATATGGCCTGGGAAATGGCCTACCCAATTTTCAACATATAACTATGTATCAATATCTGTAACACTATGATTACTAAAACATCTCATCTAAGTATCACCTTTCATGATGAATATGATATGATGATCCCTAGGGTATGATGCTGTGAGTCATAATTGAAGCTCATTGTTGGTTGTCTAGTACTATACAAACGCTAAGCTTGAAGAACCTGACAATGAACTATGTGACTTTTGAGTCGGTTTCTCCCAGCAAGACTAGACAACAGATTTGTGACTAATGTCTTGAACTGTCCTTTCCCTGCAATAGTTTCCCACAAATGTTCAGCCGATGATCCCTTCAAATCTTCGAATTTGGAAACATCAACCAGAGAAATGCTCATATTATTACGGATGATACAAAGTTTTCTGTTGAGAGGAACAAGAGCAGCTGCCTCCATAGCCTTTGAGTTCCCCAGATGCATTTTACTGTCAATATGCTTACTCCATGATTCAGCCACCTCATCATAAACCCTGAGTTTGCAGCCATCCTTGCAGTCTAAGGCATAGAGCTGTCCGTTGAGGGTAGTGCTCGGGTTTCGCCAGCCAGCAACCATTCCATCAAAAACAGGGTACCAGCTATCATTTTCTGGCTGGTAGACCTCACTTAGAACCTGCCGATGAGAACCAAGTCCCTTCAGGTACCACTTTCCCTCATAAACAACTCCTATGAAAGGCACCATTGCAGTGCTCATATCCGAAATAAATGACCACCGATTCTTGTTGGGGTCATAGACTTCAGCTGATCTCAAAGACCGGTGCACACCCTCATTCTCCCCTCCAGCCACATACAAACAATTGTTTATAACACAAGAACCAAAAAAGTGTCGCCTGCGAAGCATATCTGGGGCTCGGTGCCATTTATTAGTCCTAGCACTATAAAATATGACCCGTCTCATGGATCCCTTATGTGGATCCTTGCCACCAAACAAGTACAAGTGACAGCCACTGAGAACAGCACAACCAAAACCAAGAGCTTCGGAATATTCCTTAGGAATCGGAGGCAGAGGCTGCCACAGTTGGTACACAGGGTCAAAAGCATGCCATGAGATTTTCCCATCTCGATCTCTCTTAATGACATATATCCATTCTTCTGCAATTCCAATGCTCTTTCGAAGCGAGTAAAAGAAGTTACCAGCCAAGAGACGATACCATCTTCGGCAAACTAACCGGAGTTTACGGTGTTCAACCCGCGGAACTCGGATTAGGCAAGCAATGGCAAGATCATCAGGGAGTCCTGGTAGTAGAGGGGATTGACTGCGGCTTCGGTCACCACGTGCTGGCTTGTTTCTAGTTGGGTGAATGGATGGTTTAATATCAGGCTGAAGGCAGAGCTTTGCTCCAGGGACATACTTCTTTGCTCCAGCAACAGTTTTTAGGCCTGTATCTACTCTGCATAAGCATGCTGTCGTATCAACCTGCCCAATCAGATTCAAACAAGAACATTCTTTTAGCTACTTTCTCATTAAAATGAAAACAACTAAAAGTTTTATTTTCTTATAGAATATATGAAATCAATATGAGATCTCATTCTATGTTTCAGCATAAAAAACAATAATACAAAACCCCTAGATGCAGCAAAGAGTGCACGTTTGTTTACTTATGGCCTTCACCTAGACTAATCCGATCAATCTGATAGGTTCAGCTTAAGTTGTCCCTACGTAATAAATGTGATATAAATTATGAACAAAAGTTTTTTTTCTTTTTTATTTTAAAAAAAAATCAGGAATCGGCTATATGATATGAAGAAATTTGATCAACATGGTCATGAGTTGGCGTATAATCAGGCATTTGTAGCTCTTATGTAAGAGGACTCACATCAAGCACAGTTATGTTGAACACATTCACAGTTTAACAGCTCTCATCTGATGGGATTCCCATCGAGCACTAGTGGATTTACAATATACACATACCTAAAGCCTAAAAATGATTTGGCCATATAGTAGATAATTTATATATTTTGTGCCCTTCTATTTCTGAGTCTTTTACCAACACTCCCAAGTGTAGAGTATGATAATCACGCTTAAACTAAAAGGAAAAGCCATGAGAGATCTCATATTGCTGTGATTTAGGCCGTGAGATTATGCAGAAGATTATCCCATTCTAAACACCCCCATTTTGCCATAAATCCCATTGGTGTCAGTTAATATTGTCATCTGATATAGCCAACAGCTTAGGCCTTAGAGTAGATAGAGACAAGGTAAAAAGCTCAACGAATTATGGCATTCAAGAATCTCCAAGCATGACCCAGAAATCTTCCTGTCATCCCCACAACCCCTTTGGAGGGGCAAAAAAATAAAGCCATACTTCAAAGTTCTTTAGAAACAATAAATTAGATCAAATTTCAACTGTAGAATCACCAAGCATCGATAGTTATGAACTCAAACTTGAAAATGCCATCGACTCAAAAGAAACGAAAATATGACGAATAAAAATGGGCCAAGCATTGGTTTCCCTCAACCGATGATATTTCATAAAATACAACAGAGGAAGAGGAACGAAAGAGAAAATTACCAAAGGGGGTTGAATAACTCTGTCCATTTTCTGCACTCCAATTCTTTGCACACGAAGATATCACAGTCCCGCCAGAATCAAGTGATTTATCTCTCACACACAGCTCAACACGAAATTCCAGAGAGCCCAATCCATAACTGACTTTTTTCAGTTCACTTTTATTTTAAAAATCAAAAGCTGGAATCTCGAAAGGGGAAATTTGAATTTTATCCCACAAAAGAAAAATTTCTCGATCTCTTAGTCGAACAACAGAACGGCTTAAGAGACACTAATTCAACAAGCACCACTACAGAACATCACAGACGCAATCCATGTCCAATTGTAAGAACTCACGCAGAGAAATCTCACAAATCATTAGGCCATGGCCGAGAAATCGAAGGAAGACCCACAAAACCTAAATGCAAGACAGCTTGATGAAATTGGCAAAATGAAGCACTGAAATGAAAGAGGTAAGAGAGAGAGAGAGAGAAGAGACCCCATGTCATCTCTCAGCATTAAACTTCAGTGGAGTTTAGGGCCCATCACCCCAACGGCACAACCTACCAAGCACAAGAGTGTGTTGAAAGAAGAGACGGTGAAACTTTGAGAGATAAGAGAGACAAAAGCAAAACCAAAAACCATTAAAGGAGGAGAGAAGGCATGATGACACATTGGTGGTTGCTCATTGGAGAAAACAAGACCATTTCAGAATTTGGGGTTGGAAGATAGCTATTTTGGTGCCCATGAAGGGATTTGTAGAGTAAAGTCTCAAAATCCACACCCTTAAATAATAAATATGTAATAAAGAACTGAAGTGTCCTCTCTTTCTAACCTTTCCATTTCTTCATTGACTATATAATATTTCATGAGGAAACCTGCTATTTGGTTCCTCATTTTTCGCATTTTTAACTATTTGGTCCCTACATTTTTAAAATACAATATTTGGTCCCTCATTTATTATAATTGTCAACTATTTAGTATCTCATTTATCATAATTGTCAACTATTTAGTCCCTCATTTATCATGATCGTCAATTATTAGACGTTAAATGCTTACTTGACACCGTTAAATGTCACTTTGATATCTTAATCACCTAAATCAACTGAACCGGACCAACAAACACAATTAAATTGGCTTAAAATTGAGTTAGATCCAAATATTTGTATTACACACAAAGCTTTTATTGAATTATTGAATTATTCCCAAATTTCAAACCATAGGTGGTCCCAAGTAGTTAAATATGTGACATTTAACGTGTTACATGTGCAATTAATGGATAGATTATCAATGTTGGTAACAGAGATAGCCAGATAGGCTACAGAGACTAACAAGTTGACATTTCTAATTTTTAAGGGACCAAATAGTCTATTTAAAAAATGCATGAACCAAATAGGCAAATAGTTGAAAGATTGAGGGACCCACCTCTGCAGAAAACTGCCCACCAAAATTGTTTTAAAAATAAATGTGAAAGATTTCATAGGATGTGTTGACCCACTGCATGAGTATTGAGCAGTCATATATCATGTTTTTCAACTCCACAAAGGTCCATTCGGTCATTTGTGACTTGTGATTTTTCTATGGAAAATATTTTAGGAAATTGATTATAGGTCAAAACTTCAAATTTATTTAACCGTGAGAATGTGACCCACTTTGTAGATATATGATTTAATCTAATTTATTAATAGTTTCACCTAAATAAAAAAGTATCCGTAAAAAGCAATTTATAAATTTTGATTTGTTGTATTCGAATTTGAGATGGGAAATGTATATCTACACTTACTATTTTAGGGATTAATTTGAGAATTTATAAAAAAATATACAGCATCAATATGAAATAAATAAAATATTTATGACCAATTTAAAATCCATCCCATACATTTAGAATCAATTTGAGGTTTTGATCTTGATTATAATATGTTAGACATATTTTTGAGATAATGTAATTTTAGGGAGATTGACACCTCTGATTCTGTAAGATTGTTTAATATTTTGTTTTTACAAATTATATTTAGATAATATTAAGGAGTCAAAAGTTCTCTTTTTTTTTTTTTTGAGAATGAGTCAAAAGTTCTAATTACTTTTAGAATAGTATTTTTTATTTTGAAATAAACATAAAATATCTTAATTAATATACATAAATTTTGAAATACGATATGACGGTAGAGAACTAAAGTCATTAGTTTTTGAATATATAACTTAAGATATAACACAATATTTCTTTAAACCTAAGCCTAAAATAAATATTGAATCTCAAATAACATTATTGGTCAAATTAAAATCATTATTTTCTATTATTTGTCATGTTATAACGGTAAAAAATTAATTTTATATTTTAAAATTCATAAATATGTATCGTATAAATGTCAGATATGGACACATGTCTTATCAGATATAAATAAATGTATGATACAGCGACACACACTTAAAATTTTAAGTATCCATGCTTGGTATAGCTTATGAGAAAAGGATTGGGTAAGTTGCAAAAAAATAGTTATTGCGCTTTTAAAAGTCATTCCCCTTATTATAAAATGATTATTAAATAAATTTTAGAAGAAATGTTTTAAGACAAAAGATGTTTGTGTTTGATTAAATCAATTAGTAAGCATTTGCATGAGTATTTGAGAAATAACTTGTATTTAAATTTTTTTAAAAAGAAGCCTAATTTTTAAAAATGTAAGGTTAGAGTGTATTTTATCCAAAGACAAACTAGAACTACATCTATTTTAACCAAACTACATATTATTTATAAAATATGAACANACGGCGGCTCCGACCACCGTGGACCACCGTGCACGGCGTCTCCGACCACCGTGGACCACCGTGTACGGCGGCTCCGACCACCGTGGACCACCGTGCACGGCGGCCCCGACCACCGTGGACCGCCGTGGACGGCGGCGACGACCACCGTGGACGGCGGTGGTAGGCGGCGGTCTGGTGGTGGTTGTGGGAAGGACATTTTTGTCATTTTTTTCTATATCTATTTTACTTTCCCTCCCATACCTTTTTATACCAAACACTTTCAATTTTTACCTACTTTACATCCCCTCAACTACTTTTCCTTTCCCTCACAATTTTTCCCTTGTAAAACCCTTTCCTTTACATACCTGCAATGTTACCAAACGGAGCCTTAACTTTTCGAAAATCATAAAACTAATATATTTGTCCTTTTGTCATTCCAAGTTAATCTTTAAGGACTGAAGTGAATAAATTAAATTTTTAGAGATTAAATAATCAATTTGCATATATGTTAGAGATTAAATTATAAATTTACTCTAATTATAAAGATTAACTAATCAAACTTTAAAGTGGGCAATTTAGAAGTATTTTAAGTTGAAACTCTAGCTTTATACTATGGACAATTTGGTCATTGTGAAAAGCTTAGTGCTTTCTCACTTTCTCATCCTTTCTCAGATGATTAGAAATGAACTCAGAAGCGTGAGTAGTTACCTCCGTGCTTCACTCAATAACTCGGATACTCATTGCATTAATATTTAATCATAACAAAAATACCACACATGCTTTTGCACTTTTCCTTTTGTTTTTTCTTTTTCCTGCATATATTTTAAGAGATGTTCAAATGTTTATCTATTACATCGAGGCTTTAAAGTCCTTTCTATATAGAAATATATATATATATATATATTATAGTGAGAATATCTCATAACTCAAAAGTTTTACCTTCACCATCAGATTATATTTCAAAATGTGGGTAGTTTGCCCACCCAATTAGATACTAATAATGGTTAACGATTCTAGAGACTCATATTCTTATAATCTCACATCCAGAGAATACCTCTCTTTAAATCCATATATAAAACTCATAAAATCCTCATATTGAAACTATGCTACTCAAATTAAATTCTTGAGATTTCTCTTACTGATTTAAACATCAGAATCAATTTACAAAGAGAATCATGAACATCAGAGTCAATTTACAAAGAATCATTCATATGTTTTGTTCTCGGATGTTTCTTGAGGGTCTCCTAAGACTTGCCCTTGACATTTTCAAATCAAGTTAGTTTGGATCAAACAAGTTGTTAATATATATGGAACTTTAGCATTTAAGCTGTAATCATTTTTTGAAGTTAATGACGTGCATGGTTTCTTTTCTTGATGACCATGCACAAAATGAGCTGAATACATTATTCACTCCAATTGTAGTTAAGTTAATATGCTTATATGTAAAATGACTCGACATTCATATATAATATTCTTATTCTTGTGTTGTGTGTCATGCTTTTCCAGATGAATGGGTATTTTTTATTCCTCATGTGACATCCTTGACATCAAATCTGTTTTGTAGGTGGACACTCTTAATCACCTGTTTAAGCCCTTTTAGGCTTTAGCTAGCTACTCTATACTCTACTTATTCAGCATAATAAATAAATAAATAACCTTTCAACCTTCTTCACCATTTAGCAGACACACGTAAATTAATCACCTTTTTCATATTCCCATTTGCACCAATAATTCCATTAATTACATGACGTAACTAAATTGGATTTGGACCCACTAATCTCTCTTTAATCTCTTTCTTTCTTTCTTTCTTTCTTTCTTTCTTTCTTTCTGCGCACAACACTTTACTCCACAGTTTTTTCAAACATACTCTATACTGCAATTAAATTAAATATAAAATTCTGCAGTTAAAGTAGGATATGTCTCATAAAACTTTTTTCTTTCGATTTATTTATTTTTTGAGGTGCAAATTTTGAAAGAGCAATATTTTTACAATTAAATGATGTATTTTTCCGAAAGGAATCAATCAAATGCTCATGGTGATGCCATGTATATACCTGAACTTTTTGGCTGCTTCTCCCTGGATTTACAAGAGAAGATGAAGAAAAGTAGTTAAATAGTTAAATACTGATTAGAAATTTCTAACCTCAGCATTAATAATCATACATGGTAACCACTCCTCTTGCTTCTCTAGAGACACCCATTTTGTCCATTTCACATAAACTTTACCTGATGGCCATGTGCTTTCTGTCAACTACACCTTAAATCCATCTCATCCTATAGCTTCTCTCACAAACTTATCATTCGTTACTGTCTATTCAACACTTTTCCTTCACCAAAGTGGAGATTTGTGAGATGAACAACTTGGACATTCACGATTGCAGCAGATAGCTCAGCTTGTCACATTCATACTTTTAATTTGTTCCTGTCAGCATTTCAATCAATGTATTGCATCAGTGTTCAATGATATAACATAGTAACATACTGATATTAAATGCAACACAGATTTAGGAGATCCACTGAAGTGAGGATCCATTAAAGTATGTGAATTAGCTTATCTGGGCAGTCCATTAAAATGATCAAGTATAAGATCATTTCAATTAACGGTCCAAATAAGCCAATTCACATAATTTATACTGTAGCGGATCTGTTTCCCACAGTTTTTCTCAAACAGTTATGTTGGTTTTCCTTTTTTGCTTTCAGGATTTTTCAGAGTATATAACAGGACTCATACAATACAAGACACCTCTCTTTTAAGTTTGATCTGTTTCCTCTTGAAATGTGCATTGCTATCTCAATTCTCAAACAGTGTGATTTCCCTTTTAAGCTTTCAGAATTCAGTGTATACCAATAATGTCAGGAACAAATCAGATGAGCACTAAGGATGTGAAAATGATGATTGGAGGCACTTTTTCTTTTTTGTGAAGCAGGAGGATGTTGTTTGATTTGAAAGATGTCTTTCTCAACTTTGGGGGCAAGAGATGGTTGAGGTCTTTTGTGGGGTCTTGCCAAGGACATTTATATGTGGGTCACAGATTCCCTTCAGTTTTTCACACACACACACACATAACTTGATGAAAAGTAATTTTTTTTATTATTAAATCTTTTTGAGAGATTTTACTATAGGTCATAAGTAGGATTCAAATTTCAAAGGTTGGCAGGTTACTCAGTTTGTGATATGGTGGGTTGTAAAGAATGTTATCTACAACAGTGATGCTATTGCTAGGCAGAACTATCAAGTTCAAAAGGGATATGAAGACATATGAAAAAAACTGTGACTGGAAATTCACTTATTATTGGATTAATAGATGTTAATGAGTCTGCAGAAATCTCTTGAAATGTGCAACAATAGGAGCATCGCAATCCTGCTTGAGAGTGGGCACCAAATTTGGATTTAGGAAGAAAATAAATAGCATCTAATTTTACCATTTGCACATATAATTTACAGAAGGCGTAAACGCAGTAACGTACAATGCTTCCCAAATGATTGCTCTGTTGGACTCAACCGATCTAACTTTCCCAATATGATTATCCCAAAAGTTCACATAGTATGGCATGAACAGGTGTAAAGTTCATATGAATTTTCGTTCTCCAATTATAGACATACTTTTGGGGTGTGTTTCTTCTGAAAAATTCATGTGGGCTAACTCCAAATAGGTTTAGACCAAATCTAACTTGCAAGCAAGATGGAAAGCATGGAAGGCTTAAATAATACAAAATTTCCAAATGAACAGAGACATAATATTCAGCTCCCATCTTTTAAAAGATGCAGTTATTAACATTAAAAAGAAAAGAAAAAAAGAAGAAAATGGTGGGGTGGGAATGAGTATATCACCAACCAGAATGACCTGCAAAACCAATAATGAAGTATGCAACTATGCCATTATGATATCATAAACTGAAGGCACCTATTGAATAGAACTAAAATTCTTCCTCACAATTCTGACTGTAGCAAAACTGAGAACAGCTGGTATTTCATCATTTTTAGGCAATGTGATTTCAAAATATAAGCTCTTACTTTTATCACCAATTTTGAAAAAAAAAATAATAAAGAAAGAAAACATAACATGTAAATGCAATACATCACAATAGTCAAAGACAGAACTTCAATCTACATCACCAAGGCTACCAATCATTGATATGTGTTAGAAACTATACATCCAAGTTAGTATTATTCCTCACTTCAATAGTATGGGGCTTAATCTGTACGGAGCTCATCATACTGAGGCCGGAACGTCCCAAATATGAGGTAAGGGGTTATTACCATGCACGCCATGAATAGTGTAAACTGCAGAAGAAAAGAGAAGAAATGTTGCTACGACAGATACACCTTTTGCTAGCGAGAAAACAAGCAGGAAGCACGAGCAAAACACATAAAAGGTAATGTGAAACAGTAAATATATATATATATATATATATACCAAAAGAGGAAGTGTCAAGAAACTCCATATTGGCCACAATGCGAAGGAGAACCTGTAAGGGGAAGGTAAGAAGTCAGCAAAACATGTTTGTATATAAACATACAGCGAGTGTACAATGAAAATAAAAGCAGAAGAGAATAAAGTTTCTTACAAGCAAAAAGAGACGAGTCCAAATACAGTAACGAATGGCAAAGCAGTGATACTCGTTACTTCCCATTTTTTTAGTCCCCATTTTTCGTCAAACCTCCTAACACTCCATGCCAAGATGCTTGTATATATGAAAATCAGTGCATTTAGACCGATTGCTAACATCCCAAGATATAAAGGCAGTCTGCAAGAAAAGTAAGCAGGTCATGAATATTGTGACCATGGTTTAAGTCAAGAATTAGAACAACTCAGAATCTACAGCAACAAACATTTGCAATGTCCTTGTAATTTCAAATTGTGAGCTCTGCACATAGGCATGACCATTTGAGACCATAATCATCTTATTCATCATCATCATCATCATAGAGAGAGGAAGAGAGAATGCATGTAGGGAGCATAAAATACTTCTGCTCAACTAAACAATTAGATACTTTTGAAAAAGAATTTCCCCTTTTCTGCTAGTATAAGCAATTTTCTGGCTATAAAAAACACACACCTTAATTCTCCAACAGGTGGGAAGCACATGTAAGTCATAATCTTAGTCAAATGATAAAAGGCAAGTATGCAAAGACAAAATCATAACCCATAACATGCTGTAGCTGTTATCAGCTTAATCTTATTAATACCAACTACGAACAGATGTATTCCATATAAACATTGACACAATGAACAAGAATTTAAATAAGCCAGTAGGCAACAAATATAATAATCTGAACATTCTAATTTTAGAAATTTCCCAAGCATAACAGGACAAAATCTCCCAAACCTTCAGCAACATGAAAGCATGCTCGGAGATGCCAACATGATCAATATCGGATAATCATATACCCCCACCCCTATTTTCATATTTCACAATGTGGTAAATGCAAGTCATCAATATTCAAGAACTTCCATTACTAATGCTAAGTATAAGCCTTCCATCATTAGGCAACATTTCTCAAATTCCAATCCCATTTAGTTCAACCTTTTGCAGTATGTCTTCCAACAATTTAACCAGTAACAGTTATCCTTGATCTTAAAATGATTAGTATTACAGATGCTACCTATCGTAAAACGTTAGTGCACAGTGAACCAGTAATTCAGTCATGAATATTCAATACCAAAAAGGCAAAAACAAAGTACATTAGGAAAAGAATATATGTGGATATGTAAAATTGAAAGTTCAAATTATCATGCCAAACAAAAATTGCAATTAGAGGAACATAGAGAAGGAAATCTCAGCAGATGTGAGTCTCTCACCTTCTGATTCGGTCGTCATGAAACAAGAGATATATCAAATTGGAATGTCGATCACCGAAGTATATGATGAAAGTCGCCGAAGCAAGCCAAAGAAAATTCTCCAGAACCTCGATCCACGTCCTTCCTTCTTCTCCAGCAATTGGAGGCGAAGAAGGACGAAGCCTCGAGCATGCATCGTCTTCGAGGTCATCGCCGCTGCTCGCATACCCCTGGCTGTGTCTCTGCCTCATAAACCCTCCTCCACCAACCGGCGTTCCACCAGACATGGCAATTTATAACCTCCACGATCACACAATCAACATGCAGAAGAAGAAGAAGCACCAAAAACCTCCCTAATATCTCACCCAATTGATGCTTCCGATTCCACGAATTTAGCAAACAATCAGTAATTTGCCGCAGAATGAACCAAATCAAACCTCTCAATCGCAAAACTCGAACTCGAAGTGATCTATCTGTACTCGGTTAATATCACACTACGAACTAAACCCAAAGCAATTGCGTATCACTTAAAGCAAACCAAGAAAGACAGATTGAGTTTCATCGAGTTTCACCGAGAAATTTGGGAAACAGCCATTCTGAGCTTCGTTGCGGAAGCTAAATCCCTGAATCTGAAGAAGAAGAAGAAACTCTGATTTGAGTTTGTGTGGGCACTAACACAGAAATTAATCAATGAAAAGGCAAGTAAGGTGGTCTCATACTCTCATGAGTGACAGTAAGAATATGCATGCAAATGCTATGATATATGAAATGATAATTTGATATGCGTTTTTCTACCGGAAGATGACAAGCTAATCAATCAGATTTTATTGTGGTTAATTCTTCGGCTTCCACCATAAAAATGGCTTTTGAAGTAGGCAAGCGTGGTGAGGATTGAAGAGATTCGTTTCGTGTACCACTACTCATAATATAGGAAGGAGGCTTTGAAATGAAAAGCTTCCAACTTTCGTTCAATTTTGTATTTGTTCCTTGTACTTCAACAATTTCTAAGTCAGCCAACTTTTTCAATAATGTACCATTATCTTGATCTGAAGAATTAAAACTTTATCGGAAATTTACAAAAAGAAAAAAAAAATAATAATAAAGAATGTCAACCAAAAAATATATCTTAGAAATTGTTGAAGTACAAGGAACAAATACAAAATTGAGCAAAAATATATCTTAAAAGAATTATTTTTCAGACTTTGTTAAATTGATATATGGGTATTAATGAAATATTCAATGTTTTTGGGTCTTTTTGAGATTTTTTAATTAAAAACCCACGCATATTGTTATGAATTTGTGAAAAATAAATGTAACAGTAACACAGAGCATTTGAAAATTTAAAAACGCATTTAAGCTTGGTGATGGTAACTATTGACACAAGATGCTCATTATAATGATTTTTCCTTTCTTATATATTGCCAAAACATGTGAATATGGTTAACTGCCAATTTGACTCATATATTTTAAAAAATAAATATTAACTAAAATATATTTATTTTAAAAATATTTACTAATATATATTTTGTTTTGCGGCAGAAATGTACTTTTTTATTTTGCCACAAGTCGCTACCACCTGTAGCGACTTGTGGCAAACATGTTTTGTACACAAGTCGCTACCGGTGGTAGCGACTTGTGTGCAAAATATAAATGTGCTGCAAGTCGCTACCACCGATAGTAGGGATGGCAATTTGGATCCGCATTTAGGATATCCATCCGAATCCATCCGTAAAAAATATCCAGTATCCGTCGGATACCGGATATCGGATAGGGTACGGGTATTGAAAAATGAAAAACCAACTATCCGGTATCCGTCCGAAATGAACGGATAGTTAGGGTATCCGGTATCCGATACCCTATAATATAAATATTTTATACATTTTTTATTATATTTTTAATTAATTTATTTTAATTAACGGATATTGGGTATCGGATATTGGATATATCCGATTTTTTAATTAGGATATCCTATCCTATATCTATTATTTTCGGATATTTTGGATATTTAGGGTATCCGTCGGATACCGGATATCGGATAGGATAGGATACGGATATTGAGAAGAATGAACGGATACGGATACGGATAGTGAAAAATTTTCGAATATCCTATCCGTTGCCATCCCTAACCGATAGTGACTTGCGGCACATTCATATTTGCTTCCATGCTACCAAAAGTGAAAACTACAAGATGATACACAATAGTTTTGACTTTCTTGCACATGGATATATCATCTGGGACCTAAATTAAATTTCATAAAAACATTCAGGAGCAAAATTTTATTTAATCCAAAGCAGCTTTGCTCTAAACTGTGGTTCACATTGTAAAAGCTTGTTCCACCTTGCAAAGCCATCCTTAACCACGGTTTTGTTTTGAACAAAACTGGTTTTGCAAATCCATTCATTTACCTCTTCTCTCTTTCAGATCGAAATAAAAAACTCTAACCTGTGGCGGACGACGAAGGAGGCGCCAACAAAGAAACTCACAGTTTCATTGATTTTGTTGCTCATTTCTCAGTTTCGTTTGTATGCTGATGATTTGTTTGGCTAGTTGGGTGAATCGTGGTGTTGTTACTACTGTTGCGTTTTACATTCTGTGTAAAATAAATGGATTTGCAAAACCAATTTTGTTCAAAACAAAACCAGTGTTTGATTTCGATCTGAAGGAGAGAGAAGAGGTAAATGAATGGATTTGCAAAACTAATTTTGTTCGAAACAAAACCATGGTTGAGGATAGCTTTGCAAGGTGGAACACGCTTTTACAATGTGGACCACACTTTAAAGCAAAGCACTTTGCTTTGGATTAAATAACATTTTGCTCCTGAATGTTTTTATGAAATTTAATTTAGGTCCTAAATGATATATCCATGTGCAAGAAAGTCAAAACTATTGTGTATCATCTTGTAGTTTTCACTTTGGG
>QANZ01029362.1:121634-132525 GCA_003254925.1 Chamaecrista fasciculata | reverse complement strand
GGGTCAATATGTAATTTTTGCAAAATTTGTTATGGTTAAAATTACAAAATAGCTCCAAAGGGTACCAAAGTGTTAATGGAGAATACCACAGGGTACCAAAGTGTCAAGTTTCAAACCACAGGGTACCAAAGTGAAATGGGTCAAACCACAGGGTACCAAAGTGTAATTTACCCTTTAATTAATAATATAATATTTTTATTTTTGATATTTCAAGAGAAGAGTGTTATCAGGCTGGTCATTTAATTACATGAACCAAACCTAATTATAGTGTAATAAACGACAATTGGCTTTGAAAGAAGCGTATGGAATTGGAAATGGCATGTGAAAGCTGAAAACGTTATTTCTAGGGGTCCCTATCAGCTAATTCAACCAAACCGTTAAGGTCACGAGCTTGTTTATACTTTAAATGGACACTTTTCATTTATAATTGAATTGATGATGTTAAATAAATAAATAATAAGAATTGATGATGTACATGCAGCTCCAATCGTTTTTCTTTAATCTTTCTAATGTCTAATTTTCAGCTGATCACATGTCTCGAAACTTCTTGGCCCTCCCTAGCTTTCTGAATTTCGCTTTCTTGATGAACAATCATCTGATGGGTTGGAAGATTGTTGGAAATCATTTTCAATCCAACGGTTTGTTGAGATTACATGATTCACCTCCAAATTTGTATGAAAGAGTATTATACTTCCATATGAGTAAGAATGAAAAAGATGTTATTTGATTAAAGTGTCTAAGACAATTTAATATATTATCCTCTCACATTAAATACCATTTAATTTTTTCTTATTTTTTTAATGTGTAACTTTATCTTCAACATTTTTCTTCAAGTCCAATTAACTTAAGCTTAGTTCTGAGTTATCACATAGTTCTTAAGCTTGTGTTTTTTTTTAAGTACTAACAACAGTCTTAAGTTTCTTTTTTTTGTCTGACCTTGTACTTATTTTCTAAAACTTCAATGGCTGTCAAGTTTTTTTGTAGACCTTACATCTCTCTTTGGGCTGTGAGCCATTGGACTCTAATACCATATTGAGATTTGATAATTCAGGCTTAAATTTGTACGAAGAAATATTGAAGTTATGTATAGGTAAGAATAAGAAGGATATTATTTGACTTAAATGCCTAAATCAATTTAATATAACATCCTCCCCATATTATATATCTTTTAATTTTCTCTTAGTTTTTCAATGAGATTTTATCTCCAACATGTGCGAATGAAAATAATATTTAACCTTCTGGCCAAAAACAAAAGTAATAATATTTAACCTAAACTTCCATTTTTATTAATAGGAGGACTTTAGAAATCAAGAGAACTTTTTTTATGCCTTAAAATCTTACCCAAAAAAATTTCTAACATAAAAAAACATTTTACTTAAACAAAAAAAAAAAAAAACTAATTCGCAGGTTGAATCGTTTACAACCCGCAACTCAGAGCTCAAAACAACCCAAACCATAAAATTATGTCACATATTAGAGCTCCGAATTGGCAGCATGAAATTTTTCTGCGGTTAAAAACAGTTGCTCCATCTATTATCTTTTTTAAGGGTCAGAAGAGTCACTCTTCTGTGCAATTTATATCGTCTACATAAATACATAATGATATTCCCAGGCTAACCACCCCAGACAACAGATTTCTGTTTCGTTTTACAAACCAAAACTTGTATCTCATGTGTAATACTAGTCAAGTGTAATGGTATAAGATTACAGGTCACCTAAGAGGTTAAGACACACCTGGAAGCACTTAAATTTGGCCTAGTGCAAAAGAATTCATTGGCCACCACCAGCACTGCACAAGCCAATCAAGTCCATAAGCGTAGTATATAGCAGATCAAGAGACAAGTGACCAAGGAATTTCCTAAATTCAGAAGCACCATCAGTGAGGTCCATATGAAGCTTTCGCTCCTCGGCAAAACTGTCCTCCATGACCAACCACCAGGATATACATCCATCAACATCCTCTGGATCTACATGTGCAACCAGGCTAAGAGTCTCACCTTGCTCCAGCTCGAATGATAAGCATAAGAAGTCTCGATTTGCTTTTATCCCAACCATCAGAGCTTCCTTATACAGCCAATTAATAATTTGGCTAGCAACCTGTGAATTTCAATTACAGGCACTAAGTAGACTGCAATATTACATGTAGGAGTAGGACACGTGTTTATTAGACACTTTCTAACAAAAAAGACAACTATAATGGCCACAAAAACGGGAATTTCTTGATTTATACCTGCTGCAAAATTATCACAGGGAGGTCAGCCAAGTTGCAGTCATATCTATTCAATGAAGGGGTTTCCTCAGACTTCCCCTTGAACAACCCTACAACTTTAGGAGAACCTTCTCCTTCCACATTGATGCAATCATCATTTACCAACACCTTAGTCCAAAACTGAGACTTCTCATTTGGAATATCTGATGTTTTGGATTGGCAACCTGCAAGGAGAATAGACTGAGGAACCTTCATCAGAAGTGTCCATGATGACGTCCGAGAATGCCATGTGGGATTAGAAACCAGTTGAAGATATGGGACCCTGCAAGCCTGCAGATGTTAAGGCTTTTAGTAAACAAAAAACCTAGTTTACAAGAAGCACAAGTCAAACTTGAACAAACCATACCACGTTTTCCAGCTCAGCAAGAACTTTACTTGAGAAGATCCTATGAGCCAAAGACATAGAAAAATGACCAAGAAGACCTGAACCATCCTTGCCTGATACACCAGAAAGCCGATTGCCAGAAGAAACTGGTTTTTCATTACCTTTCCCAAATATATGTTCATGGAAGATCTGTTGAAGGTAAATTTCATAGCTCAGGGAATTAGGAAACTGCCATTTCTTCTTCTTGAGGGGGCCCTGCTTTCCACCATGTAACTTCGTCCCATCAAATGAGTCCAATGGTACAATCCCATTTTCAACATTATCAGTGACTGCACCTTCAAATCTTTGATCATCTTGACCAGAAGAAACTAGTGACAAGAACACAGAAGTTCCTTGACCTAAGCTTAACTGTAAATAATTTTCACGTATTCCAGTCACACTGACTCCCACAGATGTGTAAAATGCTTCGCGATTCACCAGGTTAAAAACCTGAACACAGAAGTACCAAAGAAATAAACCAACAGAGCAGTGTTCAAAGTGTGAAATTGTACAAATCATACACAGAAAACCAACAATTACAACAAAGCAACAATACATGAATATATCTACCTGTTCATTAAAAATTGCTAGATGTACTTCACGGAGGAGTGAATGTGACTTCTTCACACACTCTTCATCACTTAAAGACTCTTTGCCACTTTCTCCCAAGTGAGACTCACCTGAAAATTTGAATTTGTTTTTATTGGATTTCATCTGGATATCATCTGATTGTGCACCAAGAAAACCAAATTGCAGTGAGTGGCATGAGTTGGGAGATACATTAATTGCCAGCATTCCAGCTGCATCATGGTCAACACGAACAGCAGAGAGAGCAGATGACCGAGTTACAGCTGCTGGATCATATGAGTTATCAAAGAGATCAAAGGTGAAGCCTTCATTTCCTGGAGCTATTGCCGCCAGACGCTGCCGTTTAACTTTCCAATTTTGCTGTAACCTATCAGCTCATCAGGACAAGCAATAGATAGAGCATGAGGTGAGGTAGTAAGAAAGTATTCTGGTTGCAATGAGCTTCTTTGACTCATTAATAAAAGGTGTTCTAGTGTTTACTTAGTTATTTAATAGCTGGTTCATGAAGGTAACGAAACATCTTTCAAAATTCTGGCCACTATTCATGCAAATAGGTAAGTTCAACTAAAAGGGTAACAATGGAAAAGTCACCTGATTAAAGCACCATAAAACCTTGCCTCCCTTGCAACCTGCTGTTCAAAAGCTTTGGCAGATTGCTTAAAATATTTACCCACATGCTGCAAAGAGAAGAAAAGATTAAAAAAAAAGTTTAATAGTTTCATTGAATATCCCAGCTTAGCCAGCCCTTTAGCCAAAATAGAAGATGTTGTTCAAGATATGGCTAGACAAATGAAAGATAAGTTTGTTAACTATTGGAATGAATATAGTGTAATGCGCAAATTTGGGGCTATTCTCAATTCAAGCGTGAAGCTTAAATTTCTAAACTTTTGTTACTCACAGCTAGAGCTTGATTCCCATGCTGTTGAATATAAAATAAATGTTACAAAACAAAAGTTATAAAAGCTTTGTGAACTATATACAAACTAACTCCAATGCATCATCAAGCTCAAACGTTGTAAGTGGAATGAGAGTGAAAGCGGAAATGCATGTCAAAGAACAAGTTCAAGAGGAAGAAGAGAAGGCAATTTCAGGGAAGACAATTTGGATAGTCAGTATGGAAATTTTCTTTGTTTTTTATATTTCTCTTGCATGCCACACATTAATATTATTTGATTTTCAATTACAGTTGTAGATATCATGTTTTAAATTTTGTATACAGGGAGTTTGAATCTGAGCATGAAGCTAGTGAAGGAAAATTTTTGAATTGGAATTTATTTGGAAGAGTAAACTTTGGATAATGTGAACTTTAGTGAAACAGATTTACTCAAGAAATGGAAGGAAAGAATGATGTTTATTATATAATAACATAGCTCCTAATATGATGACAAAGAATGATATTTATTTGGCTCTTATTGTTTTTTATTATCTTAATTTTGTTTTAGATTTGAATGTAAATGTCTTAAGTTAAAAAGTTAGATAGCCCAAAATTAGCCTCTTTGCTTAGTATCTGTGGTCTGCCTTGATGATCATCTAACAAGTTTTCTAGAGCTTCACAGTTTACAGTTGCATGTATCCTAGTTTCCACTCCACAAAGTGCACCAAAAAGGGAGAGGGTGGCTTAATGGTTTGGGCCTAGTTTAGGCTGGCCCTATTTTGACACCTCTAAATAAGTCATTATGGCATCAAGTGGGTTAAAAGAATACTTCAATTACTTCAGTTGTGTTTTTTTTTTGTTTTTAATTTTAGTAAATTTATTAACTTCAAAAATATACCTCAAATTTACATATAAATCAACTACAAATAAACTAAGGTGTTTCTTTTCGTTTGGAGAATATGCTTGAAGAGGATAATAGAATGAAACAATAAGAGTATACCCGGTAGCATTGTAGTTTGGTAGCTGCCGACACAGCAAGATCAGACATAACTTCATTTGGTAATGGTTTTGGCCTTGTCATGCCAGCCACAGTTACTGCATCATTTGCTTCCACCTAAGCACAATAGTTAAACAAAACTTCATGTTACCATTTTTCTTTTACAGTCTTCTCACAAATTTCATGATAATACAAAATTTTGCTAACCAAATGGTGAAGAACTTGATTATATATTAAACACGTTTTTAGGATGAAACGACGCAGGGGATGGCATTTTCAATTATTTAACTGAATATAACTATTGTTTATTCCTCAAAGCCATCAGATTGGAAGAACCAAAACTCTTTTCTTTTAGTACATCTTCCAAAAGTAGTCTGCACTACAGATTTTTTCAAGAAACCATATTGCACCAAATATATTCCCTAAATTATTTTTAACTATTGCAAACATGCATGTCGAGAACAATGAAATTTTTCTTGAGATTTTCAAAAAGAACTCAAAAAGCAACATAAAATGAAAATTATTATATAAGTAATGTGTACTACACACAGTGTTGATGAGATCAATAATGACGGAGAGTTCCTGATGAGCCAACTGCAAGTTCTCCACCATGTTCTGCCACTGCCATGGTGTTGAGGCCTCCTTGGAGGTCTTCTTCTGCTTTTTCTTTTGCTCATCTTTCTCAACAGCCCAAGCAAAGTCAATTCTCCTAATTAGAGACAACCGCTTCTCCTCATAATCCAGATCTCTGTATAAAAGCAATGCAATAAGTTGCCAGACCAAAAAGAAAAACTTCTAGTTATCCATGTTTCGGAAATCACATCAGCATAATATTTACATAGGCTATATCAATCTATACTGAAATCAAACCAACACCAATGCCAATTACACAAACACAATGAATCAAATGTTGTTTCTTATACTTGGTAGTAGCACACATAAACAGCAGAATCCGCTAAATTCGATCATTGGACGAGAAAAACTGCGATTCAAGGAGTGTTCTAGTGGAAATTCGAACACGTCCTAGAGGAAATTAAACGAAACACAACAGAAGAAAAAAAGGAAGAAACGTACGAAGGGAATCGTTCGAGTCCATTCTCTTCAATTGCATCCAAGCGCTTGATCGGAAGCTTATCAAGCGAAACATGCATATCCTTGTCCATTATCTTCGAGGCTTGATTTTCTTCGCAGAGAATCTTACAAACCCTATCACGGAGCTGCGAGTCGGAGTTTCAGCAACGGTAAGAAAGTGAGCTTCATTGAAGCATCGGCGAGAGAGTGAAAAGAGGGAAGTTCAGCATCCGGGCACACACAACAAAACCTCACGAAACGCTGTCGTTTCATGCGCGAGGAGAAGAGAGGAAGAAGCTTCTTCGTTCTGTTCTGTTATGTTCGGTGCTGTGCGAAACCTAGCGACAAACGCCGAGAAGAAGAGAAAGACTGAAGAGCTTGTGCTTCGTTCTGCTTCTGCGTTTTCTCCGTTGGTTCATACTTTTTTTTTTTTTTGGTCAAAGTTTGTTCATACTTTCGTACCGGAGAGTTGAGTTATTAGAAACTTTGGGCCGTTTGGGCTAACCTTCATATGGATCTACCTGGGTTGGGCTTCATACAAAGGCCCAATGGCATGGAATTAACTTTGTTTCTATTATTTTTGGTTTTCCCGACAAAAAAAAGGTATTTTGGTTTTTTAAAACAAATAACTTTTTCGTGGCAATAGTATATACTATATAGTGACTATTGAGACTTTAGAGTCACATTTGGTAACTTTCAAACTTTTTTGTTACTTAAAATTGGTCTTCAATCTGTACCAAAAAAAAAAATTGGTCTTCAATGCAATTTTGGAAGTTTTTAGAGGAAATTAATAATTAAATTCTTAAAAGATCATCAATATTTAATCATGTCTCTAAAAGAATCAAGGCTTAAGTGCACTTTCATTCATTATTTGTCGTTAGTACTAATCTGGCAGGCTGAGTTAGCTGATGATGTGGCAAATATGGGTGAAGTGAATTAAAAAAGAACCATTATGCAACAAATTACATGGGAGAATTGTGTGAAGATGAAGAGTATTTTAGATGTTTATTGTTGGGCTTCTGGCCAAGAGGCAAATTTAGACAAATTTGGAATCTTTTTTTCAGCCAATGTTAATGAGAGTGTGAAGAATATGGTGTGTTCTACTTTGGGGGTCCAGAGTAATGTTTCTCCAGGTGTATATTTGGGTCTTCCTTCTATTTGGGAGAGATCTAAAAAACTCTGCTCTTGCTTTTGTGAGGGATAGGGTTGCTAAGAAAATGTAGAGGTGGAAGAGAAACCTTTTATCTCAAGGTGGGAAGGAGGTGATGATCAAGGCTGTGGTGAATGCCATTCCTGCATACTCTATGCATTGCTTTAAATTCCCAAAGAAGACTTGTTGTGAGTTGGATCGTATGGTGGCTGATTTCTGGTGGGGAAGAGGTGATTCGGGTAGTAAAATACATTGGGTTGCTAGGAACAAGTTGACTGCGCTGCAAAGGATGTTGGTGGTTTGAGTTTTAGAGATTTTTCATGCTTTAACTTGGCTCTTTTGGCAAAACAAGCTTGGAGAGTCATAGTTGCACCTAATGATCCTTGGGTTAAAATCTTGAAGGGGACTTATTTTCCCAATTGTGACTTTCTTAGTGCTGGAAAAGGCTCGAGAGCATCTTGGGCTTGGTCTAGTCTATTGGAAGGAAGGGACTTTCTTATGAAGGGTCTCATGTGGAGAGTAGGTGATGGTTCTCTTATTAATGTTTGGCGTGATAGCTGGGTGCCTTCTATGGAGCATGGGAAGCTTGTTTCTAGTTGTCCTGGTATTGAAACTGATGTGAATATTGTTAGTGATCTGATTGATAATGGCAAATGGGTGCTGGATGATGTTGAAAGATGGTTATTGCCTAGAGAGATTGATGTCATTAGGAAAATTCCTCTTCCTTTGACACAGCTTGAGGATTCCTTGGTGTGGCCTCATAATAAAAATGATACTTTTTCTGTTAAATCAAGTTATCACTTTGCCAAGTCTAATGTAGCTGGAGATTTATTTGTTAAAGGTAGTTCCTCTACTCCTCCTGAGTTTAGGAATTGGAAATGGATTTGGAAGAGTTGCTGCCCTCCTCGGGTGAAGCATTTTCTCTGGAGATCTTGCAGGGGTGTCTTAGCAACAAAGGAAGCTTTGTTTAAAAGAAGGTGTTGTTCTTCTCCTCTATGTCCTTTATGTGGTGATGAGATTGAAACTGTGGAGCATTCTTTGCTATTGTGTAATGGTGCTAAAAGGATTTGGTTTGGTAGTCCATTAGCTCTCAGAATTGATGCTAGTGGTATTACTAATTTTCATAGTTGGTGTGAGAATATGCTTTCAAGTGTGGTTGTGAATGATGATTTTGCTTGTTGCTGTGTTGCTCTTTGCTGTTGGTTTATTTGGAAGGCAAGGTGTGAATTCATTTTTGAAGGTACTATCCCTGACCTGATTTCTATTTGTCTGAAAATTCAGCATGTGGCTGAAGATTTTGTTAGTGTTAATTGTTGTCCTGTTGTTATGAACTCTGTGATTGGTGCTGGTTCTTTGTCTGTTTCTCATTGGATCCCACCTTTGGAGAATCAAATCAAGTTTAATATGGATGGGGCATATGACAACAGATCTGGCTGTGTTGGTATGGGTATAATTCTTAGAAATTCTGCTGGTAGTGTGCAAGATGGTTTTGGTGGAGCTGTTCTAGCAAGTTCTTCTTTTATGGCTGAGGCTTTGGCTTTGAGAAAGGCTGCTGGAATGGCTGTTTCACTTGGTCTGAATAATGTTGTTTTTGAGACTGATTGTATTGAACTTGTTAAATGTGTAAATGGTAGGTGTGGAGGCCCTTGGGATTGTAGTGTTATTGTAAATGACATTGTTAGTTTGATTGGGTCTATGGCCTCTGTAGAAGTTTGTCATGTTAATAGGAGTTTGAACAAGGCATCCGATTGGCTTGCCAAGTGTAGCCTTAGGGGGATGTGTCCATTGGATTGGGTTTCTCAACCCCCATCCTCTCTTGTGTCCATTTTAGTTGCTGACATGGGTTTTGACTCTAAGGGTATAGGTTGATTGGGATGCTAGTTGTTTTAGCCAGCTTTGTACTGTTCTTTTTGTTTTTCTGTTAATAAAATGATTCTTTCGGCCAAAAAAAAAATATAGTGACTATTGAGACGTAAGAGTCACATTTGGTAACTTTCAAACTTTTTTGTTACTTAAAATTGGTCTTCAATCTGTACCAAAAAAAAATTGGTCTTCAATGCAATTTTGGAAGTTTTTAGAGGAAATTAATAATTAAATTCTTAAAAGATCATCAATATTTAATCATGTCTTCAAAAGAATCAAGGCTTAAGTGCACTTTCATTCATTATTTTCCGTTAGTGCTAATCTGGCAGGCTGAGTTAGCTAATGATGTGACAAATATGGGTGAAGTGAATTAAAAAAGAACCATTATGCAACAAATTACAATATTTTGAGAACGAATCAACTAAGACTTAGCCGAACAAAAAGACTCAAAATGTTACATAATGGTCATTTTTTAATCCACTTCACCCATATTTGCCATATCATCAGCTAACTCAGCCTGCCAGATCAGCACTAACAACAGATAATGAATGGAAGTGCATTTGGAACCAATGGTGAGACATTTTTAAAAATTAGGGGGACCAAAATTGTAACAAAAAAAATTAGGGGGACCAAATTGAGACGTTTTCAAAAGTTAGGGGATCAAAATTGCAACAAAAAAAGTTAATGGACCAAATTGCGACCTTTGCAAAAGTTAGGGGACTAAAAGTGCACTTAAGCCAAGAATCAAATATCTTGCTAATTTTATGTGAAGTAGGCAATTTCTTAAAGTGCATTTAATATCATTTATTGAAACAACCTCTTGTTATTTATTAAAGATAAATGAACTAGCCATGGCCCATGACGAGTTCCTTCTCATTTCTAGTATGTTGATCTCCAGAAATTCAGTAAAAGAAACTAAAACAAGATGGTGATTTTTAGACCTCCATGCTCATATCAAACTTCTTGAAGGAGGTGTTCTTTGATTAATTCATGAAAAGTCTCATCATGCCTAGTGAGAAGGTATAGATTTAGGAAACTTTAGATTTGACAAGATTATCATCATTTTCTTTCGGACGTTCAAATTGTCAAAATGATTATTATAAATACCTTAAGGACTCTCATTTGAAGAGACTAATGTTGAACTGAATATCATTGAATATTGCAATATACTCATATTTAGCTTAGTATTATTGATCTTTGTGATCATTTTCTCTTTTTGAGGGAAAGAAAAAACTCTTCTTCTATTCTTCTAATGTTATCCCATTAAAGAAGCTGAATGTCCTTAGTGATGATATTACCTATTATAAATTATAAGAAGTATAGGAACTTGTGAAATTCTCCTCTTTATTTTGTTGGTATTATGTTGTAACCTAAGTTAAAAAAAATAGGGTGTAGTGATTCTCGTTTAAGGTTGGACTCTTTATAAGTTAGTTTGCCATGATTATTTTAAAAATTTCTTACTTTATCTTGTTATGAACAAAAACTTTTTAAAAACCATTTTTTTAGAGATTTACTAATAATTTTTAAAATCTAATTCACTCTCTCTTGGATTATTTACTTCACATTATGACTAACATAATTCAGTCAAAAATTGTGATCAAACGGGCTAAGTATATGATAAAGAGCTGAAACGAAACTTGTTTAACAAATTGAGCTTAACGTGTTTGCTTAAATCCATGTATTTTACTAAATGCATTAATCTTTTTTTTTTTTTT
>QANZ01029362.1:108401-119503 GCA_003254925.1 Chamaecrista fasciculata | reverse complement strand
GGTAAATTCACTTAAAATCTTAATTTACTTTCTTTTCTTACGTTTTGATCCTATTATAAAAAGAAAAGGACCTTAATATAAGAAAATAAAACTTTTGGGGATGAAAGTTTATTTTTCCTCTTTTTTTAACGGAAAAATGGATGGAAAACGTTAGAGGGGCCAACTTTTTCAAGTTTTGCATAACTGGGGGACCAATATGGAACAAAAAATAACTAGGAGACCTATTTGGAACAAGGAGCATAACTGGGGGACCAAAATAGGACTTTGGCCTATTTTAAATTTCTTTCTACCATCATTACTTGCACATATAGGTAGATAATACAATATGATGGGTTTGTAACTTTGTATCGTCATAGTTCAGGTGATCACCCTTCAGATTCCACCCAAGATAGGCATTTTAATATGCATGGCTGTTATGATAATTGACTGAATTACTTTTAATTGAAACATTTCATATACATTAGGGAATGACATCTCCACTTCTTTCCTCATTAGTAAGAGCTATTTTTCTTATCACAGTAACTATATAATGGGTCTAGTCACAGATAAAATTCATTTTTGGTGTTCGCAGTTAATTTTATTTTAATTCAAAGTTTTCATTAAGTTTTTCGTCATGCTTTTAAGTTCATTTTTATATAAATTTTAGTTCAAAGGATAGAATATAATCTTTTTTTTGTCGATCTTTTCAGTTGGAAAGCAATTAAAACGGCGTAATCCATAATCAGTTAATTTGGCCTAAAATATTAGGTTGTTTCCTTGCAGTGTCAATTTGTCTCTCCAGTCTCCACCATAACTTATGACTTCTTGAACTGGTAAAATGAAAAAAAACATTTTTAAAAAAATTATTCTAAATGATTTTCATTTGAGTAATTTGGCATGTTACTTCTAAATGATTAAATTGCAATGAGTCTATTGAAGATTAAAAACTAAACATCTAAACAATTCAATGACTAAAATAATAACACCTATATAATTCAAAAATTAAATTGATAATTTACTGATTTTGTTTCATAATAAGCTAGAAGTAACATTTTAACATATCATTTATATTTTTTATTAATTTTTAAAATCACGTATCAGAATTCTGTAAATCAAGTCTCATAATTAGACAGATCCATGTAGAAATGTCAAGTAACACTGATATTATTATTTATGCCATTTTCTCTAGTTATGAACAAAAAATTTGAATGAATACTTTTCAATATTTTGGTATTCGAGTACAAAAAGATCAAAAGCTTATGGATAAAGTCACACTCATCCTTACGTGTCAGGAAGCAACATAACTTGTGCATATCTCCTTCTCATTCACTAAAGGCAAACCTACGTGTGATACTGCTGTCTGAAGAGAAACAAATCCAAAGTTTGAAACCTCAATTTTCCCAACACAAATTGCAGAAGAAAGAAATGACACAGTCTATCTTCCTGTTTCTATATAAGAAACGAGGCCAAAGCAACATAATCATCATAAACTTCCACACCTTAATCTTTTCTTGCTTCTTCATAGTTCATACTTCATACCATTCAAAATCTGCTTCATTCTCTGATAATGGCAAATCCCCTGCAGCTGAAATCGCTGAACCACATCTCATTGATGTGCAGATCAGTTGAGGATTCCATTGATTTCTATCAAAATGTTCTTGGATTCTTCTCCATCAAGAGACCCAGTTCCTTCAATTTCGATGGTGCATGGTATGCAGCTCAAACTATACATGCATCATTCTCAGAATTCATGAGAAAAATCAAACATATATACAAGTCACAAACTTGAGCAATGAGCAACATCTTCATAGCATATACACAAGTCATGAAATTCAGTTCAGCATTCTCTAAATTCATGGGAAAACAGAGAAACCCTTTGAAATTTGCATACTTTGCATTTTCTATATTACATTGAAAATTGAATACTAATTGCTCTGTGTATGTGGTTCTGTATGATATTGTACAGGCTATTCAATTATGGGATTGGCATACATCTCCTCCAATGTGAAAACCCAGAAGGCATGCCCAAGATTGGCCACATTAATCCTAAGGACAACCATATTTCTTTCCAAGTATGTTGTTCTGTCTTTGTCTAATGTAATCTTACGTGTCAGCATTCTAACGTGAATGGATTAATTAATCATATATATATAAATGTGCATTGTGTATAGTGTGAAAGCATAGCAGCAGTGGAGAGAAAGTTGAAGGAAATGGAGATTCAGTATGTGAAGAGAATAGTACAGGAGGGTAATATCTATGTTGATCAGCTATTTTTTCATGACCCAGATGGTTCTATGATTGAAATTTGCAACTGTGACAACATACCCATTGTTCCCTTATCAAACGACGCCGTTTGGTCTTGCTCAAGCTTCAATTGCAATATCCAAGAGATGATTTCGTTGCAGCAACAAGAGCCAGTGACATGCCTGCCTTAATTTTCCGTGAATTCTTATGTAAAATGATTATACAGAAATTGTATAGCTTGTTTTGTACCAGAAATAATAATTTATGATTTGTTGAAGAACTTTGTTTTTGAGGATCTTAGAAACGTTTTGGTTATTGCTGCAGAAACGAATCAGAGAATGATAATAAGAACATAGGAGAGAACCACTTAGATTCTTGTAGTTATATAGATTTCCTTAGAGAGAGATAATAAAGGTTCTGAGGTCTAACGACTGCATAAAGCTTACACTTCAAGTGATTTGAGTGGGTTTGTTTCCTTAATTTGAATAGGCTTCCCCTGCATGAGTAAAGGAAATTAGTTTCTCTTTAGCATCTTAGGAAGTTAGGCCCATCAATATTTGCAGAGAGAGAAAGATTTATAACTTAGCAATAATCTTATTCTGCTAGTTCTAGCGGAAACTTGCCAAGGAAATGATATTGATAGATGAAAAAAAATGGGTTGAATATTGAAATGCCATCAGTGGGTAAATACTTGAACAAACTTGCCAAGTGTTTGTGTTTAACATACCCTTGCATGGAGAGTAAAATGAAGAGTTTTTACGAGAAAATTTGATCTACTAGGTTTCTTAATCTGAAAGTCAAGGGGATAACAAAATAATTGCATCAAAGAAAACATCATAGATAGTAAAATCAGTCTAAAATCTAAAAGCATGCTTCACTCAGCTCTATGAAGAAGTAAAGAATTAAAGTTACTCAGTAAATTTCGAGGCATCCAGAATACTGTGTGAGAAGAAAAGAGTTCATAGTACATGGTGAAAAAAATAATAATAATTGAGAAGCAAAACTTTCTGACAATCCTTTGAGGTAATACAGAAGAAGATTGATTGATTTCTGAACACGAGGAAAGTGAAGAAGTAGGAGCTCCCTTCAGTCCAAAACACCATGAAGATTCTCTCTGAATGTTTCGGGCTGCAAGGAACTCCCATTTCTGCAACTTTCACAACTTGAAAATCCCGGATGAAAGTTCAAGTGAGGAAACCAAATAAGCTCATTTATATGAACTTTACTTAATCTATTTCTAGAGTAAATTAATGATTAGGTCCTGAAAGATTATATATATTTTAATTTAGTCCCTAAAAAATAAAATTATGCAATTTAGTCACTGAAAGAAACAATTACGATCAATTTGATCCTTTTGTTAATGATACTCGTCGAAATTTATTGATAAATCTAAAGTAGTTTTAAATTTTGTTAAAATTACTTAAAAAAATTATATTTGTTATTAAATTTGAATTAATAGTTTAGCAAAAATAATCAAATTGATTGTAATTACTTTTTTTAAAGACAAAATCTATAATTTCACCTTGCATGAACTACATAGAGATATTTATCATCTTATCATAAATTTACTCTTAGTTTTATGCACCAACTAAAAGTCATACAGATACAAATCAACGACTCATTGATAACTGAAGTTACCGTTACAAAGGACGAAGCACAAAGTGGCTCCTTTAATGAAAATTTGATCTTTACTTGTACCTGAAGGGAGAATTAAGCCATGTAAGAAGCACCTACGCTTATAGACATAGCTGGAAAATGGTTCATGACTAGGTTCAAGCCTTCCCAACTACCAAAGTAGAACATAAATGCTCGAAAGCAACAGAATGACATTAGGGAATAAAATATAGCAGAAAATGCAAAAGGCAACAAACACTACATAACAAGAATTAACCACATTCTCGGAAAGGAATATGAAATTGCAAGCCTTATGAAAAATAAAGTTCACAAGTGTCATTCATTATTATTATAATTAAATAGGTAGAAATTATTTTAACTTTGGCTTATTTAATTGAAATTTTGCTTTATCTAAAATATTGGTTGAATGTATAACTAATTATGACCATGATACCTATAAATTAACAGTGATTAGTTGGGTTTTGGTCTCATCTTGTAATTGTGTCTTAAGCCGAATATTAATGCAATGTGATAGTGTATGACTATTTGGAGTGAATATCCATGATATGTGGGTAACTGTTAACTCTCTTTAAATATGGGAATTGAGTCTTGCCTCTAATTTTCCTTGAACTAATTTCTTTATTATAAGAGTCACTCAGTGTAGATAAATAAAAGATGACCGATCTCTGCCTAAACACTTAATCACTATTCACTACAATACTACATAAATAACTATAAGAGGTGGGCAATTAAAGATTCTAACAAAATTACCTTTGAGGAAGTGGCAAGTAAGTACGTAGTAGCTGATTATGCTGTGGCTGCCAACTATTCCTGTGTCTTGTGTGGTCCCCTGTCTGCACAAGGATTCTCAAAATCTGTTCAAATTGATGAAATTTATGTTATTTGGTTTGTTTCCCATCAAGGAATAGAGATAGATGGGGTTGCAAAGCATTCCTACTATGATACCTCTTTCAACAATGTGAACGGAACTGCATTGGCATTTCAACAAACACCTTCTGTGCCATTTAGCTTACTAATTCGGTGAGCTTGATTGTTGATTCCCTCCTCCTACTCGTCTACTAGTACTCCTCACTTTAATATTTAGCAAGTAGATTTAGCCGTTTTTCAAGCTGTATAGCTAGCAAAGCTTTTGAAAGCGCCTTTCTCCTTTCTTCTACGCCATAAAATTCTATCATTTATAAGCTTCAAATTTGATGTATCCCTTCCTCTCCCTATTCTCTCATATAGGCATTGCTGGCTTTATAAGGCCTTTAGCTTTCCTCCCAACTCCCAAATCCGTAGGCTCTGTAGCCAAAAATGTTATCAATAAACAAATGAAGTAACCTTTTTTTTTGGGGTTACAAAAATACAAAATGAAGTAACCTATTTAATTGCTTGGCGCTTGTGTGCTTTAATTTTCTCTCTTTTTTCTTTTTCCTTTGAAGTGAATTGAAATAATTTTTAGGTAAAATTACTTTTGGTATCCCTAAAACATGAAGTCAGTTTCAGTTGTATCCGCAAAATTCTTTTTGGTCAATTGTACTCTCAATGGGGAGACAATTGACACAAAAGAAAATATTGGAGACAATTGACACAAAAGAAAATATTGGGGATCCAATTCACACAAAAAAGAAAATATTTGAGGTATATTTAACCCAAAAAGCTTTAGGTAAATTATAGAAAAGGTATTCATGGTATGGCCAAATCATATTCTGCTGTGTGGTTATTCGGGTTTCACTTTAGGTACCTGTGCTTATCGTCGTTAAGCTGAGGTTTTGTTCTATCAATTTTAATGAAAAATGATGATGTGACACAATCTCATCCAATAGTTTCAAATGTATCTCAACCGTCGGTTTTTATTACATCTTAGTCGTTGATTACTCTTGCATCTTACCCATCAATTTCCACTAAGATTAAAATATCATTTTTGGTCCTCAAACTATGAGGTAAGTTTCAATTTGGTCATAAAAACTTTCATTTTTGTTCCCAGACTTTCACATTTGTTTCGTCTTGTTCTCCGTAATGTGATTTTATCAGAATTTTCATCGTTATTCTTAGTCATAAATTAGAGATAAAAATCAACCACCAATTTATCTCCAATTTGTGATTAAAAATAAAAATTTTTCTTCCTCTCTTTATCAACTCACTTATTATTACGTATTTGGGTAAATGTGAACAAAACACGATCCAACTGTGGCACTTTGCGCCAAGTCCTGGGTCTAGCACTTCTAGACTGGGCTCGACTCAGGGTATAGTCATTTTTTAAAAAAATTTTTATTATATATATTTATATTTTATTATTTTTATTGTAGAAAGTACATATGTATTATTATTTTTATTAATTGTATATTAAAAAATACATATGGATCCTTAAACTCATATTTTTTTAACAAATAAATCAAATTAATACTTTTATTAATATAAACATCATTAAACTCATACATAATAATTTTTTTATCAATGTATACAAGTTAAAAAAATAAATAAATGTGTTAAATAAAAATATATTTTTTTTAAATAAAGTGGCCCAATTTAGCCTGGCTCAGACTGGACCAGTCCATGATCATTCCTATATTTAAAGAAAAATAACGACATAAATCGTATGAAATTACATTTTTGGGACAAAAAACAAAACAAACGTGCAAGTTTAAGGATCAAAATAAAACAAAAAATAGTTTTAGGACCAAGGTGAAACTTATTTGATAGTTTGTGGACCAAAATTTGATTTTTTTACTAAGTCACGTGAGCACCACATCAGTATTTTCTATTAAAATTGACGGAACAAAATGATAGGTCCCCTAATTGCTTAACAACGATAAGTTCAGATACCCAAAGTAAAATCCGAAAAATCACACAGCGGCAATGCGAGATTTGGTCATACCACATATATCTTTTCTGTAATTTACCCAACAATTTTTAGGGTAAAATTGAAAGTAATTTTTAAAAGTGACCTCATAAGGGTATCAATTACCTAATTTCTATTAATTTTTAAAAGTAATAAAAAATTATTTAAGATTCGCACTCTTCACTTGAATCTCAAGGTTAATAATTCATATTTCAAACTATTATGTTGAGCGATCTTTAATTTTGCTCCCCACTTAAATTGGATTATATATTTTCTAATATATATAATAAGACAAATAGACATATACAACAACAGAAAAAGAGGACAAAACTATAACCAAACGCTCGTAGGGTCTGAAGGCATGCCCTAATCTTGATGAGTTCCCGATGAGCCAACCTAGTACTAGAGGACTGGGTTGGGTCAACCATAGCGCTTAGGGAACGCAAGTTTGATCGAGCATTGGAGAAGAGAGGTGGAATAGAGCTATCAAAGCAATCACGACGAACGAAAGAGTGCCTAAAAAACCTAAATGACACCCTACTCACTTAAACTTTTTCTTTAAAAAAAAAAAAAAGGACAAAACTGGTTAGTATAAGATGGTAGTATATTCACTATTTTGCGCCAGTAATGAATCAAGTGGTGCATAATGACCAATCGGTCCTATCAACCAAGCCCATTTTAACAATATGTACAAGAAGCCCAATAATTCTATAAAACTGCTACGTTTCCTCACTAATTAATTATAATTTGTTTTAGTCTGGCCAAAAAAAAATTATGATTTGTTTTAGTGTGTTTCTTTGTACTTTTTAATGGACGGTCAAGATTCCATAATTCATATACTTTAATGGATCCACATTTTAGCCGATTCACTCCCTTTCCAAACATGCCTTAAATGAAATGGGATAAAATGGTATCCCAAACAGGTACTAAATAATACGTATAAACAGAAATATAAATATTGAAAAAAAAAACTAAATTATTATATAAAATAATAGCCTTATAAGTCATAGTGAAAAAATGAAAATAGAATATAAAGTTAAATAACCTTATAATTTGTTTTAATATATGCAAATCCTCTCGTTGTAGCCCAGAGATGCCAAAAGGCTAGATATATTTGTGTGAAATAAATCGGTTTGGATGTGTAGAGAAAAAAAAGTTAAAGAAGCATAAAGAATCTCCAACATGTCAATGCTAGATATACTTATCATTTTCTTAATTAAAAACATAAAAACACTTGTTTTCTTTTCATAATAAAACTTTAGTTGAATCTACAAGACTATAATGTTGTCCAATTTTTCTTTTCATGCAGCCCCCATGGTCATTCAATCAAATTTCATGGCGAGTTGAGTTTCTCTCTTATTATATTTTTCTTTTATTTTTTCCCTTTAAAAATCGGCATTATTGTTGTGACCAAAGAGGAAAAAAAATAAAAATTGACACTATTAAATCCATGTTTCCATTATTGATCTTGACTACCTGCGTTGGCATATATGGGAGGCCCCTTCATCATGATTCACGGATGCTAAGTTTACTCACTCAATTAATTAGTGGAAGTGCTTTAATCATCTCTTATATAAATTTTCACATATATATTTGTTTTCCTTTTAAAAGTTGGTATATCTTGAGGCTTTTTTCAAGAAAAAATTTATATAAAGTTTCTTCATTTTATGTTTGTTATAAGGTTTTTCTAATTACAAGTTGAAATTATATTTTTTTCTCTTAAATGATTAGTCATACATAAAATTGTGTTTAATATTCTCAATGGGAGAGGATCCTCTGCATCAATAGAGTATTTGCAGAAGGCCAATGATATTGTGTCATGTGTACAAGTTGTACACATGGCACAAAAAAATTGGTCTTCTGCAGTATTGCAGAGAATCTAAAGCTCTTTATCTATTATGATTGGTCATGCATAACATTTTTGTCACTTGTATAATATTGATTGAAGAACCTTATAGCAAACTTATAAGGAATTTTATCCAATTTTTTCCATTTTTTTAATTACTAATTTGATCTCTTATAATTTATTTTATTGTTAATGCTTGTTCCATCTAATTAACATGTTAATTAATAATGTAGCATCGTTAATTAGTTAATGGCAAAATATTATTCAATAGTTGATGGTATGATATGTTAATTGTCAAATATAATGCTTTTTTCTTTCTTCGTAGTAGAACAGGTTTGTGAATTGTATCATCTCTTGTTATTAACTTAAAACTATCACATTATTAATTTAGTTAGAAATCATACAAATGAGTTAATATTTTTTAGAGATAACATTATGAAGTATTGAATTGAAAAGGAAAATTTTATGACTGTTTTGAAAAAAAAAATCTCATTTTAGATTTTTGGTCAATATATATTAACCTTTAATCCGTTACAAATAAGATATATGTAATTTACCCAAAAAAAATATTATGTACGTGACAAAAAAATCAAATTGATAAATCATATATTTATTAGTGAGGAGTGAGGATTAATTTATAATTGATAATTGATAACAAAGATAAAAGGAATTTAATCTTTCTTTTTCGATTTAAATAATAAACTTGATAAAAAAAATTGCCAAAAACTTGTTTTTGTGCAAGTCTAATCCTAATTTCTACTATCCAAATCATAATAATATATAGCCTTCCCAAGTACAAATCAAACAAGATTAGCAAATAGACACTTACAAGACTTATTAACATAACCATTTAACAAATTAAACAACAATTAAAATCCAAAATCAACCATGCGTACGTCAACATCTCCTCTACCAAACATGTCGTCCATCATAATTTGTCACATTCATGTTGAAAACAAAAGAAGTTGTATTATCCTTATACATGTTTTTATGCTTTCATCAGTTAATTTTGTTCTCAGCAATCATATATATCACATATGTATTGTATGGTGTGGATGATATATTGATATTGATCTCACTGAAGAGAAATCATATCGTAGCCGTAGATTATTGATAAATGATAATAAATGAGCGGGACCAGTATAGTAGTGTAATTAAACAGTTTTTATTTTATTTATTTACTTACTGTATGCATTACTATCACAAGGTACTTTCTGTCTCTGAAATAGATTGCTATGTACTCTCTTTACTGTTAAGCTATTGTAAAGTGCAATGCATGCCCTTCATCAACCTTTTCATACTCTTAATTATTTGTTTCATGTTATGGTACACTATTATTTAGCTGGAAATGATTTAATCACCTTAATTACTCTGTCATACATAATTTATTCATAACTAAGTGCAAATAATTGCAACCTGTTCTATTAATTAGTCTAATTATTATCATCTAATTAATTAAATCGATCACAGCCGTCGTCGTCGATCTATGAGGATTTCCTAAATAAATCACTGGTTGATTTCATTGTTTGTAATGAAGACACGTGCCAACATGGCATAGACTTATCCCCTTAAAATTCTTTTAAAAAAGAAATATAAAAGGAAGAGGAGGGTAAGCCGAATTTAAGGAGCACCACCTACATTAAATATTTCTCAAATTTCTCTACGTAAAGTATTTTAAGAAATTTGGGCCCAAAAAAAAGTATTTTAAGAAATATATAAGGTCAACCTTATTACCCCTCTGAAATTATAGTAGGATTTGATTCCGGGTTCGTCAATCATATGAAACTTATCTATAGAATTTTATAAAAATTAAGTGCGTGTGGTTACGTTGATGGTAAATTTAAGATGACAGATTAGGGCACGCAAATATGTATGTAAAATAAATAAGGGACTAAATTGTTAACTTAGTAAAGAAAGAGAGACCAAATAGTAAATTTTCTCTTATTTTTAATTTCATAGACTATAGTTTTAAACATGGACGACCAGAAAGGGGTGGAGCCATAGAATATAAGATATATATATATATATATATGTCTGTGTGTGTACCTGATGTAAATATCTCATAAGAATTTACAAGAAATTTTCCTAGAGATGATTATTCACATAAGGGATCGAAGAAGAGGGTCTCTATGAAGCATGCACCAATCCCTAAATTTTATTGAATTTTAGAGAGATTTTTATGTATCTAGCTAGCTAGAGATGGTCATATATGTATATGTAAAGTGATGTTGTATATATAGAATAGGGATTATCCCTAGAAAGAGGTAGGGTAGTGGCCTTAATTTTTAGGAATTAGTTATGGAAGACCTTTTAATTAGAAGCACATGCATGGTGATGATGTGGCAGGGGATCGCCTAGCTAGAGTCTACACATGTATGTTATTTTCAATTAAGATTTATGTTACATAATTGATTTAGTTACAATT
Source organism: Chamaecrista fasciculata (assembly GCA_003254925.1). Lineage (NCBI taxonomy): Eukaryota > Viridiplantae > Streptophyta > Magnoliopsida > Fabales > Fabaceae > Chamaecrista > Chamaecrista fasciculata. The sequence goes on along the minus strand of QANZ01029362.1, from coordinate 108,550 downwards.
AATTAGATAAATGGATTAACATAAATATAACAAAACAGATTTTGAGGGATCAAATTGAAAAAAATGAATACATATGGGACTAAAATCTTATAAAAAAATAAATATGTATAAAGATCCCTTGAAAGTTATTTTTAAAAAAAAAAAAAAAA
>QANZ01029362.1:96599-108389 GCA_003254925.1 Chamaecrista fasciculata | reverse complement strand
AAAAAAAAAAAAAAAAACTCGTCCCAATTTTGAAAAAAAAGAAGATCAAACTTGATCGGGTTGATCGGTCCGATGGATTGATATGCATTCCTATTGTTGCCCGAGGTCAAACTTTTGACTAGTTATAGGGAATCATCTTCAAAAAATGACCAAATTGTAATTTATATCAGAAATACATTGCGAAGACCAAGAAGATGATGATTTTTTCTATTATATATATTGTGCCATATATACCAGGACCTCTATTTTTTTTTTTTCCAATTTAAGCCATGGGTATTTTCTGCTTATTTTGTAACCGTTTAAGTAAAGATTAATTCTATTTCGGGCCTCAGTAGTAAAATAATTAGAGTCCTCGCAATAATGTCGACTCTAAAAATTAAACATGATTTCCTTATTTAGGATGTAGCTCGTCAACCACCGCACTATATTGTTGTTAGGGAGGGACCTCTAATTTTGTTTGCCTCTAATAACAAACAGTTTTTCCCCTTAATTCTTTTTTATTAATTCCGTTTCTCCAGAGAGGATATATATATATAGTTAATAATCGTTTGAGAAGAAACTTGTCAGTCACACAGTTTGGGGTGTTATCCTGATCCTGTAAGTATATGTATATGTTATATATATTGTGAGCTTAGCGTAGCTGTATAATATCTGTACACACATAATTCATCATTTAAATTGACAGGAATGGGTGGAGCTACCACAACCATGAGGATGGGATATATATATATTGAGAGCTAGGAATGAAAAGCCAAAATGTCCACATAAACATCCATCCTATTACAAAACTAGCTTACTCTTATATATGCATGCCACTTATAAATTGCCAAAAATAATTACTCAACCACTACCACAAAGCCAAAATGTCTACTTATAAATGCACATCTACATTACATGCGTGCATATGCTTTTAGTTTCTGACACACTCGTTAATAATTCGTGGTCATTATCGTCGTTTATATATATATCATGCCTTGCGTTATTAATTGATTGATTAAAGAAAAAGGGGATTTGAAAACTTGATGTGTATATGTGTATAAAAAATTAAAGGGGACAGTGACCTTTTTATTAGGGATTAGGGTACCCAACAAAATAAGCGGTGGCCAAGGTAGGGGTCTCTGTATGTTGCTTGTGTTGAGGCAGGTCCTAGGGAGACCAATATGCCCCATAGACCTAATCATTAGTCCCACACCATTATTAATTACTTACTTAATTTCAACCTTCAATTTAATTCAACCGAGTTACTAACTAATGAAGTTCAGAACGGCCAACGTACAGGTCTATCAAAGTAGAAGAACTTGTAAGTAAAGATCTGTTGGTGTCTTTAACGTTTGGGGTCTTTAACATTTGGGGTCAGTTTCAGTTATGTCTCCAATGTTTATTTTGTGTCAGTTATGCCTCCAACGTTTCACATTATTGTCAATTATACCCTAACTTCAATTTTTTTTGGGCCAAAGTCCTATTTTAATCCCTCAAGTTTGCTTAAAGTTTCGTTTTGAACTCTCAAGTTTCCGGCGAGATACACGGCGGCCCCGACAACTACAAAAACTCCTAATTCATGGTTTTTTGACCTCCTGAGTTCATTGGCGGCCTGCATTTTGCGGAAAAATGACAAAAAATATGATTTTCGGTGATTGTGTAAATTTTTCGGCGACTATGTAATTTTCAGCGGCTTGCCAATCATTTTTTCGCAAAATAGAGGCCGTCATTGAACTCAGGAGGTCAAAAAACCTTAGATTATGAGTCACCATATATCTTGCCGGAAAGTTCGCTGGAGACTTGAGGGACCAAAACGAAACTTTGATCAAACTTGACGGATAAAATAGAACTTTGGCCCAAAAAAAATTGAGGTTAGGGTATAATTGACAACAATGTGAAACATTAGGGGCATAACTGCCACAAAACAAACGTTAGGAGCATAACTAAAACTGACCTCAAACATTAGGACACCAATAGGTCTTTTTGCCAAGTATATATTATGAGATCGGAATTTGGTGATATTATTTTGACGTACGATTTAAATCAATAAAGAGATGAGATTAGAGCAAAATTTAATGCAGTAAAAAAGTCAAAGGGTATTTTGGTATTAAAGGTATGCCTTAATGTTCATTTTGGTCTTTTACGTTTCAAAACATTCAAATTGTTCCTAAATATTGGCAAAATATTTTATTTTGGTCCCAAACTATTGAATATGGTGGTCATATTTTTCTCATTTCAAATTCGAATTTGACGAGTTTAGAGTTACATAATTTTCTCAAAGAGTATTTTCTCTATCCAATTGGGGCCGTCAGCAAATGAAGTCAAATCAGTCCTGAAAGTAGACCGCTTGTTTTATGATCAAATAAGTAAAATTGATTATATCTCTTGTTTCAAGTTCGAATTTGACAAATTGAAAGCTACGAATTACTCTTAACAAGTCTTTTGAATTTGAAATAAAAGACGAAAGAAATATGATCAAATTCAATAGTTTGGGACCAAAATAAACATTTTGACAATAATTTGGACAATTTGAACATTTTGAAATATAAATGACCAAAATGAATATTAAGACATACATTTAGGACCAAAATGACCCAACCAGGTAAATTTATATTAGAGAGCTACTTCATTATTAATAATATTAATTTTATTGAATGATTAAATTTTTATATCATTAACTAGCTACTGTGTTTTTTATTTTCAAATGAATATATATATCAAATAATATATATTTTATTGGAAAGTAGTGTTGAGAGCATTACCATTTGTTGTATATATGATGTTGATGATGAGAGCAATCAGAGGCAAGAACACATGGGTTTGCCTTTATAAATATGTCACCTTCTTCCTCATTAAACATTATTCTAATGGGGTCTTCCTTTGCACTCGTGATTCCAAACACTAGCCTTTTCAACATATATATGCACATTTAATTTATTATTATATTCATTCAATTCGTCCATATATCATCACTCTTTTATATAATGCCTTGCCTCTAGCTAATTGAGCTGATCCTTTGCTAGCTGATTAATGTCTTCTCATCCTTAATTCATTCAATTCAGAGCTATCATATTCGATATATCATGTCTAACCAGCAGAAGAGATCAGGGTTCTTACACATATACAAAGGTAATAATCAAAAGAAGAAGGAGGATCATCCATCATCATTAGAAGAGCCTAAATATTCTTCTTCTCCTATAGTAGTAGTGGAAATGGAGGAGGAGAAGAAGAAGAAGAAGAAGTCCAATTATTCAATATCACGAAATTGGCTAACTAGAATATCAAAAGCTCGAAGCTTGGGAATCAACAACAATAATGGTGATGGCACCCAGAGAAGAGGCTCATCAGAATCATCAGATCAGAAAGACGTGGTAATAGTTGAAGCAAGAAAGTCAACTTCTTGCGTAGAATCTGTAGGATATAATAATAATAATGTGGTGGAGGCTGCAAGAAAATCAATTTCTGCAGTAGCAACAGAATCAGAAGAATTAGGAGAAGGAAGAGTAATAGTTGAAGGAAGGAAATCAGTGTCCCACATCGAATCAAATGCAGCAAGAAAAGGGGATTATATAGTAGAGGGAAGAAAATCTGTGTCACAAATTGAGACATTGGCTTCTGTGATTGCATATCTTCAGGTAAAAGTTCTTGTGTCAGATATGCCAAGCTTCATGCAAGTACATGCCTTTCGATGTGCAAGAAGGACTTATGATAGCTTGGAGGAGTTCAGTTCTAAACACATTGCTCATAACATAAAGAAGGTACGAATGCAATTAATGCTAGCTAGCTTCACAATTTTAATTCTTCAGTACCTTTCTCTGTGTGATTCATTCAATTTGAAACTGTCAAAGTCTCTGTTTTAATTTATTATACATTGAATCATGGTTTGTTTGGATGGGGAAAGTAATTTTGCGAAGTAAATTGTTCATTTCGGAAAAAGTATAATATTGAAAGTTTTTGTTAAAAACTATATTTTTATTTCAAAAAATAACTATTTTGATTAATTAAATATAGGTCAAAGTGCAAATTTGGTCCTATATCTTTTGTTGAGTTCCCAATTTGGTTTCATATATTTTTTTATTGTACTTTTGATCTCATATTTTTGGGTCAGTTCCCAATTTGGTCCCATATCTTTCTGTTATAGGTTCGGTCTCCTATCTTTAGGTCAATTGCACAATTGTTTCTATATCTTTGAATCAGGTGCAGAAGTGATCTCATAGCTATGCACAAGGATCAACTGATGGTTGATCCTTTTGCAAAGATATAAGACTAATTCTGCAACTTGCATGACCAAAAGATATGGGACCAAATTGGGACCTTGTGCAAAGATATGGGACCAAAAGTGCAACAAAAAAAGATACATGACCAAATTGAAAACTCAGCAAAAGATATGGGACCAAATTTGCACTTTGACCTTAAATATATATTTTTAACATTATTTGTATATTATATAAGTCATAAATATATATATGACATTCTTTTAGAAGAATTCAACTCTAACATTTTTTATATGTTTTTATTAAAATAATTGACATGATCTATTGATTATTATAGATCCAGTCTAGATGAAAAAGTTTAATAATTAATTATTATGCATTTTATATATATATATATAGCAAGCTAGAATGGCAGGAAATTGAGATGCAAAAGCCAGAAAAAGAATATGATGATACTGATGATACAATCGTCGATGCAATTATTTTCCTGGTTTTCCTTTTTGGAATTATGCTTCTTGGATGATTGAGTTTGTTCATTGAACCCCACAGAAAAGAATAGAAAGAATTGAAAGAACAAGTAGCTAGGCCAACTATATGAAGAAGAATTCCCATCTTCTTTCTTTCTTTCTCTCTCCTTCTTTAATTCTTTCTTTGTTTAATAATTGGTCAGAAACATATTCAAGACTGGTCCAATGCACTTAGCCTCACAGATCTATGACAAATCACTTTCACCTAATAACATATTCAATCCTCACCGTCCATATATCCTTTGTCAAAATCAAATCCTTAATTACAGAAATTCCCCAACACCCCCATGTGTTATTAATTAAAAAATAATATATATTTTAGAGGCCTCAGGGTCCTAATGTTTTAATTAATTAGCTTAATACTAATGATGCAATATAATCTTAGAGAAAAAGGTGCATGATATTTAATCTCACATAACATTATAGAGTAGAGTACTGCTCCCATGTGCACAACAGAAACATGATTAGTTTAATTAAGTAATTTAATTATCTGTGGTCTGGTCAGCATTCAGCAAAGATTTGTAAATTATATATATAAATATATATATTAAATAATTAAAATTCATGTGCAGGAGTTTGACAAAGCGTATGGTCCGGTCTGGCATTGCATTGTAGGCTCAAGTTTTGGCTCTTTTGTGACACATTCCACAGGTTGCTTCCTTTATTTTTCAATGGAGAATTTGTATATTTTACTCTTCAAGACCAAAGTGAAGAAGGCTTCCAATTGAGTATATATATATATTCTATAATATTATACAGGATTTAATTATTAACACATCGATTTTCCATGCTGGAAAGGTCTTTGTTGTATTCTATTCAGATGTCTGTACATGAAATCTGGAATGTAATGAAATTTCTCTTATACAAATATATATATCTTTGGCTTTGATTTTTCTCATCTGGTGTTTTAATTTGTTTGAAAAGAGAAAATGACAAATAAAATTAAAAAAAAGTTAAAAATGACAAGGAATATTCAGAGAGTTGAAGGGAAGAAAATGAGGTGAAATCGGAATAAGAGTAAACCCAGATGACACATCAATATGACCAATTAACCATGGACAGAATGGATCTTCTGTTATATTTTACTGTGTCTTGTCATATTCTAAAACGACAAATATATATATATATATAGATGGATTTTGCAGACTCTGTTTTCTTTGTGTTGGTAAATAATGAATATACATTTTGCAAGATTCCAACACCAAGGCAAAGAGAGGTTGAGGCAATCCATATATATAATTGTGTGCCTCAATCACTATTGCTCACTGCTGAGCTGTGGGCTGACAANTCTTTTTTTTTTTTTTACAAATATCAATTATTTACTTGAGGGATAACATTTGATTGACTACATAGTTGATGTGTATAGTAAGAATTAAAATATATTTTTAATATCTAATTAATGCGATAAGAGTTGGATCTAGTGAAAGAAACTAGTCTCTCACATAATAGTGAATTTAGGTTCAAATTTTTATCGAGAGAAACGTCCACATATCATGTCCAACCATACTTTCAAATATAATTGTCTCTATTAAAATATACTTATAAGAAACCAATATATATATATATATTATCAGAGTACTAATACTACATTACTACGTTGTAATTTTAGAGGAATTTAAAGAAAAACTAAAACTAAATATAATTTCAAGATCTCAAAGTGTTCATTAATTAGAATTTGAAGAAAATTGAATTTAATTCTTTTATAATGAAAGTACATTAATTTGGTATACGGTAGACAGATTCAATTTCAAACTCATATAACGTTGGCTAAACTACCAAACCAATCTGATTAAACTAACTAAAATCAAATTCATTGATTTGTCAAAACCAGTAAGGTAGGCTTGATTCTTGGTCCACAATTTTTTAAAATTTCTTATTCAATAGAAAGTTATACTTAGAATATTTTAAGATGGTTTTAAGGGTTCTAAACTTCTAATTGTGTATATAGAGATAGAATATAAATCAATGTATTTAAATGAATATGTCTAAAACAAAATTTATAATTTTGACAACAACAAAAAATAGTTAGCATAGATTAAAGTAACTGATTTTAAAGCCAAATTATATTTAAAAATATACCAAAACTGTTTAAACCTTTAAAAAGATGAACTCAAATTGTTTTTTGAACAAAAAGATTAACTCAATTAATTTGCATATTATCTTCGGCAAAATTATATTTTTGGTCATCTTAATTATTTGAAGTGAATTTCAATCTAACAATCTAACTTTTTATGTTGCAAAATTGATCTTACATGCATGTTTTTACAAATTTTTACTTTTTCTGTTTGGTCTCAATTATTGAACTTGACTATATCTCTCATTTTAAATTCGAATACAACGACTTCATAGCTACATATTGCTTTAAACAACTCTTTTCTTTCTCCAATTGAGATTAATATATTATTAGTAAACAAGGTCAAATAAAAAGACCTCCGAAGTGAGTCACTTGTTTCATTATCAAACGAGCGAAACTGATTAAATATCTCTCATTTCAAGTTCGAATACGACGAATTTTGAAGTACGAGTTACTATTGACGAGTTCTTTAATTTCTACCAAGTTGCAACCGTTAGCTCAAATAAGGTTCAAAAGTGGATTTACGACTAAATTATCATAATTTTTCACATTTTGGTTTAATTAATTTCAAACATATTTTCATATCTAATTTTGATTTTATTTGTTGACGGTTTCAATTAAACAGAAAAATACTGATCAAGAATAACTTATCACAACTCCAAACTCGTCACATACATTTGAACTTCAAACGACAAATATATAAAAATTAAATTTAAAGACAAGAAAATTATTTAACTATTTTTATTATTCCATTAAAAAAGACCATTCTTCATAAAAAAAATCTTTGGTAACATTTAATATATAATTCAACTAAAATTGAGGTGAGTATAATTCACTAGTAGATTAAAAAGGATCTGTAACCCAATAATTTAAAAAGGATCTGTAACCCAATAATTAGAGAGAGCATATGATAGGATTAAGGATACTATTATAAATTATAATAATATGGAAAGAGCTCAAGCGTTCCTTCATTTTCTTCTTTTATTATTTTCAATTTTTTTCATTAAACAAGAGGAGAGCGAAAACCCCATAGTTTCTAATTGTCCCTTTCAATTCAGATCAAAAAAAAAAAAAATTGTCCCTTTCAATTATTAAGGTGTAAGAATTTAAATTGTTATAAAGGGATGACAATTTTAGCTAGTATCTAGAAGATCCGTCTGAATTTACATATAAAAAATATTTAGTATCTATTGAACATATAAGGTTAGTAAAAAATAAAAATTTTTATTAAATATAAAATAAATATGAATATTATTTTAACTATTCGATATTCATTCGAAATAAATGAATAATAAAAATATTTACTATTCGTAATCCTATAACATAAATATGTTATTGTACTTTTTATATATTATATTTTAATTAAAGGATACTAGATATTAGATATTGGAATTTGATTTTTGAATTAGAAAATTTTATCATATATTCATTAATTTCATGTATCCTTATATGTTAGATATCGAATATAATACAAATAGAGATACTAATTGAATATGAATAAAGTATAAATGTTGAATAAGATGAATAAATACAAATAATAATAAAATGACCAAAATACACTAATATATATATATATATATATATACTACCCATTGTCATCCTAACTATTAAGTGGCTTATTATAAGCCAAATGGGTCTTAACAATTTGCAACGCAAATTATGTTCAAAGGTCAATTAGCATAAGTAGTCTCTGACTCATCAGAATAGAATTTTATTATTGGCTTTGTATATTCTCAATTTGCACCAACTTATCTACAAATAACTATTTAATTAGGTATTAAAATAATTTTTTTAAAAAAATATCGACAATTAGGCTAGGCACATCTAAGAGTATATTATTCTTCATCCGTGGACTTCAACAACTGCCATAACAAACAACTATAAATGTGAACAATATATATAACAACGATGATAACTACACGTATATCATGCAAAGATACTCATAATCTTTAATTAAATCAAGAAATTACAAACAAAACATACAAGACATGCATGGTAGTTACATACTATATCATAAAATTTTCCAGAGCATATGCATTTTATATATGGACGTTTCTCAAATAATAACTTATAGGCCGGCGGTCTTAATTATTTATTTACGTGTTTAATGATTAAAAATTACAATTATTAATTTGTTAGGTTGCTTGCCAAATTAGTGCATCAGAATTCACAAACTTTTGGTTTTATTATGTTACGTCCGGTTAATCTGTTCATTTATTCTTGAAGACCATGATTAAAGTCAATTGATTAGGCATTTGGAAGAAAGAAATGAATAATAGTTAGGATTCATTAAAGTCAATTTCTAATTCTCAACATGTAAAATTAGAGATTCTCAACATGAATTTATGAGAGTCGAGTTCTCTCTCAAACCCCTTCTCGTGAGAGATCACCTCTCTCTTTCATGAGAGATTCACCCTATTTCATATTAGGGTTATCGGCGTCGCTTTTTTCCTGTGTGTCTTCTGCAGCGGTGATTTTTAAGTTTAGGTGGTTTTCGGCGGTTTTCCTTCCCAGATCTGTGTGCTCTCTGCTCGTGTCCGTGTGTTTTCTGCGGCGGGTTTTGTGGCAAATGTGTTCTGGATCTGGTTTGGTTTGGTTCTTTTTTGTGTTTCCAATTCTTTAGATGATTGTAGTTTTAGTTGGATCCCTAGATCTGTTAACTTGGCAGCTGATTGTCTTATCAATTTGTGACACGGAGATGGGTCCTCTTGGATAGGTTGCAAACCACCCACCTTCGTCAGTTGATGTTCTTTCTAGTTTTCTTGTTGATTCTATGGAGGGATTTGATTATTTTGCTGTGTTTTTGTTTGTATTGTGCTTGATTTTGTCTTTCTTTTGAATGAATTATGTTTCAGGCCGAAAAAAAAATTAGCTGAATTTTATGGAAGATTTATTTTAAAGGGTAGAAATTAATTAATTAAATGGAGTTTAGCACTAAGCATAATTCATCATCTTCCCCAAATTATATATTATTGTCCCGATGAGAGTTTCATCCAAGAGCCGTTGTAGCTTGGGAAATTAGGATTTTAAACTAGGTGTTTTAATTTATTGGATAAATTAAATAGCATATATATATATATATATATGAAGACCAAAGAGATCAATACATATATACACATGCATGCTTGATTATTCATGAAACTTAACTATATATATATATATATATATATATATGCATATTGCAGAGCTAGGGATTTGGGTTCAATTTGAGGAAAAAAAAAGGTAAATAAAGGAATTCGAGTCATCAATTGCAAACTTTTTAAACCCTAAAATAACTTGCAAATTAGTGTCATTGATCGATATATTTTTCAGTAAACTATATTTTACGTATATACCTCATGTTATGACTCTTTCTTCAACACTATATATATATATATATATTTATATCAGATTAATTTAAGAATGGGATGATATTCAGAAAAAAGGTAATAGCTGTATCTTCTCGATCGGACATATATACATGCAATACATGTGTTTTGAACTGTATATAATTAATAATCACCTATACGCTAGCTCAAATATCTTTCTCATAAATGAATTTTCATCTAAATCAAAATAGCATCATGTTTCTTCCAATATAATATTTTCTGCTCTTCTCTCAGCCAAGAAGTAAAAGTAATTAAAAAAAAGGTTAAAGGGTCATTTTGGTCCTAATGTCCTAATGTTCATTTCGGTTCTTTATATTTCAAAATATTTAAATTGATCTTAAATGTTGGTAAAATGTTTCATTTTGATCCCAAACTATTGAATTTGGTTATATTTTTCTCATCTCTCATTTTAAGTTTAAAGGATTTGTTATGAGTAACTCATAGCTTTAAATTCATTGCATTTGAACTTGAAACGAGATAAATATGATCAATTTTTCTTGTTTGACCATGAAACGAGCTATCTACTTTCAAGATCGATTTGACATCATTTGCTGCGCTGACAGCCCCAATTCGATAGAAAAAGTACTATTTGAGAATAATACATAACTTTGAATTTGTTATATTCGAACTTGAAACGAGATAAATATAACCATCTTCAATAGTTTGAGATCAATTATGAAACATTTTGTCAACATTTAGAACAAATTTAAACATTTTGAAATATAAAAGATCAAAATAAGCATTAGGGCATACATTCAAGACCAAAATGACCCTTTGACCTTAAAAAAACAATACATTCATCTTGCTTCTAATTTTGAGTTGATAAACCCTAATTAACATGCTAATTAATGAATAAAAAGGGGAAATTAAACAAACACTAATAAATAGATGTAGAATCAGTAGTTTCGATCAAATATAAGATCATTGGAGGTTTAAAGTCCAATTACAAATTCAAGTATCAACAGATAATAATTATATTATATCAACTATATTCTTAATTGGATGAACTATATATATATATATCTATGTTCTATATATGACCTACATACATATTACAACTAGCTAGCAAACAAAGCACAACCGAAATAGAAGAAACTAATTAAACAATTAATTAAGGATCAACATCAAATTTACAATTCTACATGCTCAAAAACTGAGATTAATCATATATCATTATTGATCATATCCTCACCTCCGTTTCTTAGCCTTAGAATTTGATTGACCCACCGGTTTCCCAAAAAAGCCACAAAGTCCACAACTAGGCACCTTAGGAGAAGGCGGGTCCTTGGGCCGCCCTGGGGACACCGTGACCATCCGGTAGGGTCGGGCTCCGGTGGACCGGCTGCGCTCCATCGGTCTCGGAGCCGGATCCAATTCCAGTTGGGTGAGGTCTTTGTCTTTGAGGACAGAATGAAATTTGTCATTCCAAACCAATCCTGAAGAGCCTTGTCTCCTGAAGGATGTCACTGATCTTTGAAGCTCAGCCATATATCCTTCTTTAATTTCTCCCTCCCTTTGATATTCTCGTGTTATATATAAGACTTGTGAATTTTAGAGCATTCATAATTTGGTTTGAAACTTGAGAGCAACTACCTAGCTAGCCATATATATATATATATATATATATA